>PGTU02003354.1:0-21324 GCA_002896215.2 Cicer echinospermum
TTTCCACTATATCTATGAAAATAAATTTGAATATGTTAGTGAATCAATTGATAGTTGTATAAATATAATATTTAACTTTTTTTTGATATTTACCTTTTTGCGAATGGAAAACGAGGCTCAAAATTACTTATTGGTGCAAGAAACGGCATATGGTACCATGCCCACGTTTAAAGTAGATGTGAACATCCGCCGAACGACATAACACCGGGTTCAGATGCACGACACAATTCTCTATAAAGTGTGGCCAAGCACGCTGAACCCCAATTATATTCTCCTGTCTCTCGCAAATCTCTCAACAAGTGCAACCACATAATATGTACTCTGTTGTGGGATTTGTCAGGCATTAATATGCCGCCAATCAATTGTAAAATGTATGCTCTACAATGTATAATTATTTCTTCATTAGATGATTCTGGAGTTAACATTGAAAATGTTTCTCTCAGCCATTTTAATTTTATAAAATTCCCTTTTTTTTGTGATTCAGGTGGCATGACTCCTAACAAATCTAAAAAATCATCTGTCCATGACACCATAGTTGATCCAGTTACAGCTTTACCCCCAACACGTAAGCCAAGAAGCAACGCAACATCTTCTAATGTTATGGTACATTCACCTGTTGGAAGATGAAATGTGTGGGTTTCAGGTCTCCATCTTTCAACTAAAGCTGTAACAAGTGAATTATCTATTTTATAACTTTCTATTTGTGATACGTTAACCCGGCTTCATTCAACAATGGAATTATTAAAGAATTTGGTGAAATGTGTTTATGGCTAAGTGATCTTAAATTTTGAGATGAGTCTTGTAACACGCAAAGAATAAAAATATATTTGAAGATATTAGAATGAGATATTTGAATAAAAATATATTAGAATAAAAATATTAGAATAAAAATATATGAGATATTAGAATAAAAATATATGAGATATTTGAATAAAAACTACATTTTAATAAAACTACATTTTAGAATAAAACTGAGTATAAAATATATAAAATAAAGTAGTGTATTACTTACAAACTTTTGATGTGGTGTAGGCGCTGATCTGTGATTATATCATCATAACAATGGCCATTTAGATGAAAATATAAATACAAGGAAGAATACTAATAGTGAAATAGTGAAAATATAAAGAACATTGAAAGCTGTTAAGATGAAGAGTGAAGAAATATGATCATGGCCTTAGCCTATTTTATAATCAAAACAATAATTTTGAATGACCAATAAATATTATGCATGCAAGGATTAGATTTGACAATACACACTAGGCCTGAACACAAGGCAAGGTTACACAATAGGCTGAACACAACTAGGTTGAATTACAATGTTGCACAAGCAAGTTCCACGTGAAACATATTCTGGTTCTCCCCTAAACGCCTTTTGGAAGGCGATTTCTCAAGTGTTTCCAAGGTCGCCTTTGTGAATGGCGACTTGCTTCAGCATGTGTCAACAAGTCGCCATTATTGGATTGCGACTTACCAAAGGCATTGTAATGAAGTCGCCTTTGGGAAAGGCGATTTGTAGGTGTGCATGCATGCTCGTCTAGGCAAATCAGAATGACAATGGAAAAACTTTCAATTATCACAAGAGGATTCAATGGGATTGGACAAGTGTTGGAAGTATTTTACAACATTGCATGTATTATAATTGGTTGTCTATAAATATGATTTTCATCTCAATTGCATTTCATCTCAATCCCAATATCTGATTTTCATATCAATGGCACCAAAAAATATAGTTTTTCTTATTTATTACAATGGTGAAATATGTGAAAGACAAGATATTGGTAAATATTTCAAAAGCGACGAAAAAAAAGCTATTCGAGTTTATTTTGGATGCAACCTTACCTACTTGAAGAAAAAAATTGAAGCAAAGTTGAGGTTAGAAAATCAAAAGGTGTCTAATATAATTTTTCGACACCCTATCTCATTTGGACAAGGCCTAGTTCATTATGAGTTGTTAAATGTTGAAGACGACGAAGATGTTGAACTCATGTTTGATGTTATAAACAGTGGCTGCAACTCGGATCTATCGAGTTATATGTACATTTGAGGATGGTAATCCATTATACGATATTGGTCAACATCATCCTCAACCACACCTCACCTTGAATACCATTTTGAAACACAAACAACTTATTCTCTTTTCAAAATAATGAATTCTTACCACCCGACTTCTACCAACCCGAACCATACTTTGACCATGCCGAAACATCTGAACCTGAACCATCTCAACTTGAACCATATATTCCACTAGGTGATATGACCGATTTTGATCAACAAGAAATAAGTGAAGAGAGTGAAGAAGAAACATACTTTGATGAAGACGAGGACGATGAAAGGTGACAACGACAATGGTGACGATCTAGAGCCAACATACGATCCACCATTCCATATGTGTAATCTAAATTTGGATAATACTTACCAATCCTCCGAATTTGATATGCCATCTAATGACCACCTCCATTAGATGCATCTCTTGAGATTGGAATGAAGTTTAATAGCAAACCAGATTGTCAACTTGCAATTAAGCATTATCACATAAAACACTCCCTCAAATTACCGTGTGTTGTGAAATCTGATCAATACAGGTATGTAATTAAATGTGTCAATCCACAATGTTGTTCAAATGCAGGGCTTCGTTAAGTCCAAAAAGTAACCAATGGGTGATTGGTCGTTTGAAAGGGCCCCACAATTGCGCAAATTCTTCTATGTCACAAGATCATACCAAGCTCGACCTAACATCATATGCGAAAGCATAAAGTCTCTTTTTGAAAGCTGACCCACCAATTAAAGTGAAGGTGATCATTGCACATATTCGGGAACGATACAACTATACAATCACTTATAGAAAGACATGGATGGCAAAGAACAAAGCTATCGAAACGATTATGGGAACTGGGAAAAGTCTTACAATGACCTTCCAAGGTGGTTGTTGACTATGCAAAAATTTCTTCCAGGAACTATTGTGGAATGGAAGTATCAGTTGCATATCCTGATAATACTCTATTGCAGGGGTCAAAACTTTTCAAACGATTATTCTGGGCTTTCCCTCCGTGCATATCTGGGTTTAAATTTTGTAAACCATTTGTCTCAGTGGATGGAACTTGGTTGTACGGAAAGTACAAGGGGACTCTTTTGCTTGTTGTTGCACAAGATGGAAACAAAAATACAATTCCCTTGTCTTATGCGCTTGTGGAAGGTGAGACAGGGGGTGCTTGGAGCTTTTTTTTGAAAAATCTAAGAAGGTATGTAACACCTCAAGTCGACATTTGTTTGATTTCAGATAGGCACGAATCCATTAAGAGTGCCTATAATAATCCAAATAATGGTTGGCATGATCCTCCGTCAACACATGTGTACTGCATCCGACACATTGCACAAAATTTCATGAGAGAGTTCAAGGACAAGGGACTTCAAAGAAAATTCGTTTGTATGGGTAATGATCTAATTCTTCTTAGTATATTTTCCATTTATCACTTAATCATATTTGATAATTTTTACATCATTTCTTACAGGATATGCATTAAATGAGCCATCATTCAAGTATTACCGCATGAAATCAAGATGGAAAATCCAGAGGCTTTAAGATGGATCGATAATATCCACCCAGAACAATGGACTATGGCTTATTCTCAAGGTCGCGATGGGGCACATGACAACAAAGTTTCCGAGTCCATCAACGCAGTGCTCAAGGGTACACGCAATCTCCCAATCACTGCTTTGGTACAATCAACATACTATAGATTGGGAGTTTTATATGCAGAAAAGGGACAACAACATCAGCATCATTAGCTTCTGGTCGAGTATACACAGACGATTTGATGGACAAGATTAAATGTGAAGTTGGTAAATCTAATACTCACCAAGTCCATGCAATTCGACCGAAATTATTATTCTTTCATGGTGGTGCATGAAACAGTAAACCCAAGAGAGGTGCGACCAATTGGTCATTTCGAAGTCAACCTTCAAAGAAAATGGTGTGATTGTGCAAAAATCTCAAGCTATACATATTCCTTGTTCACATGCCATAGCTGCATGTTCTTATGCTCGTCAAAACTATTTAGTGCTTATATCTGACGTGTACAAGGTTGTTAATGTATTTAACATCTACAAAGAAGAGTTTCCACCTATACCTAATGAAGGATATTGACCCACATATGAAGGTGAAACATTGTATCACAATCCTCAAATGCGGAGAAATAAAAAAGGTCGTCCAAATAGTACCCGTATTAGAACTGAAATGAACGTTAAAGAAAAAGTACCGAGAAAATGTGGATTATGTCGATTAACTGGCCATACTCGAAAACATTGTCCAAATGTTACAACCAGCTCTAGTCAATTATCCTAATTTCTATTTGTGTAGTTTTATTGTAATTTAAATTTGCTATCCTAATTTCTATTTGTGTAGTTCTTTTTCAAAAATTTATCAAATTTTAAATTTTTATTTATCTATTTTTATGATTATATTAATTATATATATATTATAATATATTATTTTTTGTTATTCAACAAAATTGATATTAATTTTTTACAAAAAACTAACCTTTTAAAAATACATTTCGAACTTGAGTTCCTAAAAATTATCATATTTAAAATTTCTATTTTTCTATTTTTATGATTATATTAATATATATATAATATATATACTTGTTATCAACAAAATTAAATAATTTTTTTTACAAAAAACTACCTTTAAAAATGACATTCGAACTTGAATTCCTAAAATTATCGTTAATTAAAATTTTATTTATCTATTTATAATATATTAGTTATATATATATATAATATATATATATATAATATATATATTTATTTTGTTATTTCAATAAAAATTAAAATATTTTTTAACAAAAAATTATTTTATAAATGTCCATTTGGATTTATTAATTTTTTTTCATAATTTAAATTTCTATTATTTATTTTTTATGTATTTTTATGAATTATAATAATTAATTATATATATAATTTAACGAAAAAAAATTGAATTTTTTTTTTTTTAAAAAAAAAACCAGTTGGAAGTCGCCATTTGGGAGTAGGCCTTCCTTAAGGAAGTCGCCATTTCAAATGGCGACTTGTAAGAGAAAAAGTTTTTAAAAAAAAAGGGGCATTTTGGTGTTTTAATTTCAAAAGAGGACATTTTAGTATTTTTTTTTTCAGAAAGAGAGTATTGAAAAAAAATTGCCACAAAATTAACTATGCAATTTTGTTGTTTAAGCATAAATGATCTTGTGAGAGAATTATGATTTGATCATTGCAATATACACTATTAAGATGAATGTAAAGTTTTAAGACTTAAACAGTGAATAGTTATTAATTTTATAATAATCAAAATTTGTAGATTTTTTATCGTTATACTATCATACACTTTTACGCAAAACTATTGTCGACTATTGATTTGAGTTGAAATAATACAAATTAAACGTATATTAATCGATTGTTGATTTGAGTTCGAATAGTACAAAAAATTAGACCTATACTAAAATAATATTGATTATTCACTAAAATTAAACAGTTATGTCATAGTTGTAATAGAAAATTTGTTTCAGTGGAAGATACTCTATGAGTGATTGGGGGGTGCCAAACACCGCTTAGAGTGGTTCTGAAAATGGAAATGGCATTATAGAAATAATGAGGAAAAAAAAAAAAAAAGCAAGGTGGGGTGAGATCACGTGATCCCGGTCACGTGGATAGATATTATCGTGTCGAAGCAAGAATGGTTCACTACGTATTCGTTTATAAGTAAACGTAGCCGCTCGCACGTGCGAGTGCCGTCAATCAACTATATAATTCATTCATTCGTTCTATAAATCCACGTGCTTTCTCTCAATTCTTCTCGTTGTGACACACTTTCTCTCCCAAATTCCTCTTCTCTCACGCTGAACGCCGGCTTCCTCACTCACATTCCTACAATGTCGGGCAAAAAGAGGAGGAAGTTGAAACTGTAAGCCACTATCTCTCTCTCTTTATCTAATTCCCAATTTTCAATCCTAGTTCACTTTTTTTTTAATTATTTAATTAGTCATTTAAATTACAGTAATTATGTGAAAAAAGTTGGATCTCTGTGTAGAATTGTACTCTTTGTTTTGTTACTGTATGAATTATTGACTCTGACTCTTGATTTCGCAAAAAAAAGGTACAATTTCGTGGTTAATTTTGAAATCGAGTAGTTTGTATCCCATTAACTGCATTAGGGTTTATGGATCAAATTTGAGTCAGATATTTTTCAACTTTGTTCAAGACTGTGATGCATGCTTTTTGAATTTAATTATTACTAGTGCTGTGTTTAATTTTATGCATCTGCTACAATTGTGCTTATTATAAAGAATGATTAATTAATGCTGTGTGTGTGTGTTCTTTTAAAGTTGACTATCTGTTTTGATATAGTTCTTAGTCTAATTGTAGGTTTTTATAAGGATATAAAGATATAATTTCATTTATTTTATTTTTACACTAGATGTGTAGTGGAAGAAATGGATTAGGGTATGTGTTTATTGGGATAAAGACTGTTAAAGTTACTAAGTTCTAGTAATATTTTTTACCTTACTGTTACATTTTAAGAGTATTCTAGTGGATTTTTCGGAAAAATTCTTAACATCATTTTTAATTATTTAGGTTAAGTGATACAATTGCTAACAGCAGAAGTGGAGCAACAGAGGTAAAATAATATTTGGAGCTGCAAACTTGGTCTGATCTTCCAGCGGAACTATTGGAAATAATCATGTCTCGTTTAGCCTAGACGATAATGTCCGTGCTTCTGTTGTTTGCAAGAGTTGGCATTCTGTTGCCAATGCTGTACGTGTTGTAAACCAATCGCCATGGTTAATGTATTTCCCAAAATTTGGTCAGTGTATGAGTTCTATGACCCTGTGCAGCGGAAGACCTATTCCGTTGAGTTTCCAGAGTTGAATGGATCTAGAGTTTGTTATACAAAAGATGGTTGGTTACTGCTATACCGGCCAAGAACTGACCGAGTCTTTTTCTTTAATCCCTTTACTCGGAGAGATTTATCAAAATGCCAAGATTGAGAGAATGACATACCAGATAGTTGCTTTCTCTTGTGCTCCAACATCTCCTGACTGGTGTTACTGTTCACTGTTAAACATGTTAGTCCTACTGTTGTGGCCATCAGCACATGTCACCCTGGGGCAACCGAATGGACCACTGTTAATTTCCAAAACCGCCTGCCCTTTGTTCAGTAGCATATGGAATAAGCTTGTGTTTTGTAATGGACTCTTTTTATTGCCTCAGTCTAACGGGTTGGCTAGGGTGTTTGATCCATCTGAACGTACTTGGAGTGTTCTATCGGTACCTCACCAAATGCCCTGAGAATTTTTTTCGCCAAAAATTGGTGGAAGGGGAAATTTATGACTGAGCAAAGAGGGAGATGTTATAGTAAATATATACATGTTCTAGTGAAAAACCCAATTTATTTTCAAGTTAGATATCAGTCAAAATGGAATGGGAAGAGCTAAAAACACAGATGGATCAACTCTTTTTGCTAGTTTCCTGTCTTCTCATTCAAGGACTGATCTCCCAGGAATAATGAGAACAACATCTACTTCTCTAAAGTTCGTTTTTATGGGAAAACGATGCATATCATTCTCTCTTGATGACTATAGATACTATCCTCGTAAGCAGTGGCATGACTGGGGTGAACAAGACCCTTTTGAAAGCATATGGATTGAACCACCAAAGGACTTCTCCGGTTTCACATGAAGAATTTTAGTGAAACAAATGAACATTCCCAAATTCATTAATGTGTAGAGGTATTTATTATTACTCAGTTTCTTTAACTTCGTTTTATAGCTTCTGAATATGCTTAAACTAATGCATAATAAGCTAGTTTGTGTTTGTGCTTTGCTAGAATATTATGTATAATTGAAACTGTACATCAACATTGTTGATGTTTTATTATTGATCTTGATTATCAGATGCAATGTAATCCAGCATTCATAGTTCTTCGTTTTATCAATGTCTAATGTTATACTAGGATTTAAAATCTAGTTCCACCCACACTGTAAACAATTTGTATATTATCATCTAATTATTCATTGACATCTCATTAAATAGTTTGACTATGATAGAGTTATATAATAAGTCAACTTTTGTATTAATGTGTCAACATGATTGAATTGATAATATATAAAAACTGTTAATACCATAGTTACAAATCTGTTATATGTTTCATTTACAATTCTAAAGGGTTTTTTAAATGGTTACATGTGCGTAAATATTTTACAGCATCTCCATTTCAGTTTTGATCATAAACTCAATATAAAATAATACTTTGCATTTACTGCACCTTTTTACATAAAAGAAGTTCTTGTAAATGCTATTCAATATTTTTAAATGGCAAGCTGTCAATGTTTGAATCAGCATGGTCATCATCAGCTTTGGAGAAGAGAAAAGAGATTGCAGGTTAAACTTCGAAACATAATTGTCTGCATAGATTTAAGCAAGAGAGAACCACAAGTTTATTGGAGTTGTGATTTGTGTGAACTTGATCTTACATGAATAGTTACAATTAACATTACTTATGTGTGTATGTGTGCTGAATTATTTGTATATATCTTTAACAAGTTCATCCTTCACATTAAGCCACCCAACTTCATAAAGCTCTGCTATAATTCCATGTAATGCTAAAATTGTGTTATGGTTTGTCAAGGTTGTAAGGTGTAATTTACTTCCTAACTTAGGGTGGGAGGAAGAAAAGAAGGAAGAATAACTATTAGGATAAAAGTGCCATCACAAAATATTTTTTTCTTGATTTTTGTTGTTGTAGGAAGATGTTGAATCTCAAGTCTCAATCATAGGTTGTTTGGGCATATGTGAAGGAGACATGTAGATTCCGTAGTAAGAAGAGTATATCAGGGTAGCTAATTAGGGTATGAATTAAATATGAGAAATAATTATCTCTCCTTCTTTATGAATTAATATGATTTTTGAAGACAGACATCTCATGTGAAATGATATTATATATATTAGACATACTAGTAATTGTAAATTCTAAATTTATTTGCTGGAAGATATTTTAATACGAAGTATTATGTAGTTAATAATAGCGCATAAAAATTATGCAAATATTCATTACTGACAAATTATAAATTTGATCAATGACTAGTTTGAACTTATAGAGAAAGATCATCAATATTAATAATTTGTTCAGTCTCTCATTTCAGTATCTTTTGTATTCTTTTTTTCTCTTCTTTTGCATACTTGCAATAGTTAATAAGAAAAACTCAAACAAGCACATTTGTATCATGCCTAGTATCAAAACAAGAATTGGGTGTACGGAAATGTTTATACCACAATAAATCTTTCGCCAATGTAAAAAGACCCATCCCTTGATTACTGTTCTAAAAAAATTTCAAGATTTTTCCAATGCAGATTACTTATAATTTATTGACATTTAGTTTGGAGTTTAGATCTATATTCATTATAGATTGTTCATTAGCAAAAGTGCACATAGTCCACATAGTCCACATAGTCTTATATGCATTAGTGTAGTGATGTGTGGGTTTGTATTCTCCATTTTGCAAATAACTCTTGACACATGGTTCACATATATTCTCCCTTCTCCCTTTTGCAGGTAAACCTTGACTATGTAAAGTCATATTTTGATGGACACCTTTTTCATTCTAGTTTTCTAATAATTCATCTTTATTTTTTTATAAGGTCTAATATTAGTTTTAAAACACTACGAACCCATAATCTTTTCCTTCTCTAATTTCTTTATGACAAAAGTGTAGTTTTTAGTTTTGATTACATATTGTCTTTTTATAGATCAAGGTTGAATCTTTGGTAAGTTTTTATCTTGACCTTATTTTAAAATGTAATTTATCATTATGTCATTTTTTGTTTAGAATTCAATGAATGGAACAAATATTCAATGAATGGAAGGACATTCGTATGAATTAAAGAGCAATGCCAAATCTGTTTAATGATGTATGATACTCCCAATTTAATCCACATGCTTATCATATGAAATATAATTTATTTACCCTTTAACTGAAATTTTTTATATAATATATACAACATTGAATTATTAAAAAAGTGCGAACTTCAATATAATATTTTACATATGCCAGTAAATACGACATCTTTCTTCTTCAGACAATAACATACGAGAAAATTATTTGATAAAATTCGATCTATATAGTTTTTAAGAAAATAAATCAAGGACTATTTAATTTTTTGGCAATTATTTTTTTAAAATTGATTTTTTATTCATTTTTGAGCTGTGACTGGCTCTCGGGCTTTATTATTATTATACCATAAAATAAAAAATTAATTACTATAATACCACTCTTTTTAAACTATATATACCAAAATACCACTGATTTTAAAATTTGTATTTTTTTTTCTTAGAAGTTGGTTTTGCTCCTACACTTTCTCAACTAAGTTTTTTTTTTAAAGAAAGAAGGGAAGTCGTTTCTTAAATACCGATTTCTCAACATGAATGAATTTTTATTATTTTAATTTTTGTTATTTAATTATTAAAAGTTATTTTATTATTTATAAAATTATTTTTATTAGTAGTACTATTTAATAGGCACATATATAGGAAATTTGATCAATTAATAAAGCCACGTTCACTCACTGCGAAATAATACAACACATTATTTTTCGTTAACATCTTTCTTAATAATAAATATATATTTTATTAATTAATAATATTATTTTAATTAAATAGTTAATTAAGTTTCATTTATTATTAATTTAATTAATTATTTTTAAGTTAATTAGTTTAATTTAATTAATAATTAATTTAAGTTTCATTTATTATTTAATTAAGTAATTAATATTTTAATTCAATAAATAAATACATGTTTAATTTTATATTTTATAATTATTAAAAAAATTAATTAAATGGACTCCATAAAATAACAATATTTTAATTTAATATTATAATTAAACATACAAATACCAAATGAGTAAAAAAAATATATACAATTTTATACAATATTTTTATTACATTAATCTCCTATATGGTGTCCAGTCCCACATCGTGATGGTCGAACGAATACGACGTGGACGACGTGGAGGTGAGTTTTCTTCGTCAACTGGGGCATATGTCTCCTGAACATTTTCACTTAGTAGGTCGACATGCATCGAAGAAGTATGATCTACTTGATTTGGGAATGATGGAACATCAAATGAGTACATGTTATTAATATAATGAGTAGCCGATTCAGGCATACCTAGATCTGCACCAAATAAGTTATTCACAAAATCTTGATCACTTGAATGTAGAGATTGTCGGTGATCATCTTGTTGAGTTGACATGAATTGAACTGATTGGTCTTGGTGGTTCAAATTGTTGTTGTGTTGGGGTGAAAGAAAATGAATGACGATGTGGTTCTGGCGCTTCATTTTCAATAGAAATAGGAGGAGTCGGTAGGGCGAGGTCTATTACGTCTTTTGTCAGTGTGATGGTTGAGTTGGCTCTTCTGCAACACCACATCGTGGGTCCCCGTAGTATGTGTAGAGCTGATAGATACATATTAGAGTTGTGTCTAAACCACACCATATACTCCTCTGTTGGTATTGGGTGTCCATGTATCGGTTGACCGGTAAAACAATGACTTCGACATTCGTTCCAAAAATTGAATCCATGCAGCATGTTTGTCTTTTCAATTTCCAGATGATTCCCTCTCATATCCTGACAGTGAAGTGTATCAATATTTCAGGTTCATCTGGAATTTCCTGCAAAAGTCCAAACTGCAGTTTGACTCTATCTGTTTGATGTCATTCAACAGTTGAGAAACAAATCAATGCAGTTTTGGAAGTCCATATCATTGAATCCTGATATGCTTGTTGTGGTATGGACATTTTTCAAGACCCTTGTAAGGCATCCATATGAACTAGAGAAAAAAAAGACATATTACTAAGACAACACAATTATAATAAATAATAAATTTTGTTGAACAATGAAATTTTAAACCTGATAATGTTGCATGTGATCATGTTTGATATCTATAACTGACAAGATCCCCGTATGGAGTTTCAGAATGGATTAGTCATCTGCCAATCCATTTAGTAAAAGAATATAAAACTATTATTTAGCAAGTTTGACAAGTATATTTGTAACGCCCCGGATTTTGATCCAAGACATTACTTAAAAATATTTATTTTCTTTCAAAAACGGCTTAATTTTTTTTTTAAAGTAGTTCATCATATAATAAATAAAATTTCTCGAGTAAATAGTTTGATTCCATTTTAAAAAAATACCACAATGCGATTTATCGGATATTATTATTTGTAAAGACAATTTACTAATTGTAGAAAATGTTCGCTTAAAAATAGAATAATTCAAGTTTTTCCTAGCAGAAGGACCCCGCCTCCGCATTTCTATTAAAAATCAACGATGAAAAATAAATAAACTTAAAAATTGTATCACAACGGTTTTATCACTACAAACATTATTATTATTATTTTATTAAAGTACCCCTTTTTCCCACGCGCGTGCGCCAAGCAAACGTCATTCATGCAACCCTTCAAGATCGTTAGTACCTAAATGTTGGTGTTAAGGGGTCAGTTCATCCCCACCGCAAAATTAGACCAAATAATAAGTTAACAACCATAAAATTAAATATAAAATCTTTTTGTAATAAAAGATTTAGAGAAAATGATTTTTATAATTCATAAGGGTGTATCAAAAATTATAAAATATATCTAAACAACAAGTAGAACTCACGTTAGAATCAATAATTATATAAAAATAACAATGGCAATAAAATGTATGCAAATTATGCATTCCTAAACATACATGATCTGGATATAGCCAGCCACTAAGGCGTCCACACAGAAGTCACCCATACCAATGGGGAAAATTAAACCCAGCCACTAAGGCGTCCACAAAGATGCATATGGTATGTCATGACAATGATAATGAATGTTCGAAATGTACAAGTCACTAGCCACTTAGGCAACCACAAAGAAAAATCATACATAAATAACCAGCCACTTAGGCAACCACAAGGAAACTATTCATTAATGCATTCAAAAAAATCGATTTCCTCATATCGTTAAATGAAAAATAAAATTCTCATCAATTTCATCAAGGCACATATATTGTTCATAAAAGTCAACTTTTAAAATTTAAATACTCAAGAATCAAGGATTAAAATTTAATACATCATAGTAACATGTTAATGACTACATCATTATAAAATTATAACTTTTATAATTAAGTACTCTAAAACATGTATGGAACATTGAAACGTTTTCACAACACAAACATATTGATGAAGGTATGGTAATAAAATATAATTCTACAATTAATTTCATCAAAATAGAGGTATTACCAAAAGAACAATCAAAGCATGATAATTAATTTTCTTTACGACGAAAATAAAATCGACATTTTTCTTTTAATACATCCAGACATCATATCAATATCTTACGAATCGCTAATTTAATATCTAACCTAACTCTGCATGGGGAAAAAGCCCTTACCTTGGACGCTTTCCTTCCACGTACCACTATATAGCCCTCGAAAATCTCACCAATGGTGAATAAAAGTTTATAGCTCCGATCAAAAAGCTAGGGAATGTAAAGGATGGTTGTTTGAGTGGCTTAGAAAATATTTGAGATAAATGTAGTGTCGGTAATGCGTGTGAGTGATTATGACTTATTTTCCTCTACTGTAAGTTTAATCGTGTCCTAAGAAGGAGAGGTGTGTGTGACTAATAAAGGAGGCATAAAGCTGATCAGAGAGAATGAATAATTCTCTTCATTGAGTTTAATTGCACACATGAATAAGGAATTAAATTGGAATAATGTCATTCAATGACCAACCGTTAAATAATTAATTGGCATTCATGTATTTGTTCTTGCTAGTTACACATTTGAATGGACACAATATAAATTAAATTTTATAAAATATGGTTATAAAAATAGTAGTGTGAGTGATTAAATTTGACTTAGTCAAAATTGGCTTGGTCATTGTTCACTCTAAGACAAATAATTTATACGAGTTTTAATTAGTCAATAATAAAAATCCCAATAATAAATTATTTAATATGAAAATACTTTATCAAATAATTAAACATTCAAAGAATAAATTATCTTTACTATCGTCACACTAAATTAATAAAAGGATAAACAAAACTAATTATTTTAAATTAATTAATTAAAAAAAAAGGTGTTACAATACTTACCCCCTTAAAATAGGTTTCGTCCTCGAAACTAAGAGGTCTCTAAAAGTATGGGTAAAACTCTCTTATCTTCTCTTCCAAACTCCCAAGTAGCATCCCTAGTCGTCTGGTTCCAAATACCTTAACCAACGAATTTCTTTCCCCTCAAATGTTTGGTAGTTCTGTCAGCGATGCTTATCGGTGGGACCTCGAAGGTAAAATTGAATATCATCTGGCGCAATAATATGGGATGGATCTGCAATGTACTTCCTCGATTTGTGATACATGGAACACATCATGTAAATTGGCTAAATTCGGTGGTAAAGCAATTTGTACGCCACTGGACCCACACGTCGAAGAATTTGGTATGGTCCAAAATAAACTTCGGAGTAAGCTTTTTAGACTTCAATGCCCTACCAACTCCAGTAGTAGGCGTCACTCTCAAGAATACATGTTCATCCTCCTGAAACTCCAAGGGTCACCTATGTCGATCAGCATAACTCTTCTGCCTGCTCTGTGCTGTTCTCATCGCTCTTGGATCTGACGCACCTTCTTGTAGTCTGTTGCACCAGCTCTGGCCCTACAAGTAAGTTTTCGCCATTCTGATACCAACACAAGGGAGTTTGACACTTGCGCCCATACAAAGCCTCGTACGGGGCCATACCGATGCTTGCATGATAGCTATTATTATAGGTAAATTCAACA
Organism: Cicer echinospermum; assembly: GCA_002896215.2. Lineage (NCBI taxonomy): Eukaryota > Viridiplantae > Streptophyta > Magnoliopsida > Fabales > Fabaceae > Cicer > Cicer echinospermum. The sequence continues at coordinate 14,841 of PGTU02003354.1, forward strand.
AGAGGCAATAGATATCCAACTTCCTCTGTTATCTAATGTACAAGCTCTTAGCAATCCTCTAATGTCTGAATAGTCCTTTCAGTTTGACCATCAGTTTTGAGTGGTAGGCGGAACTCAATCTCAATTTAGTCCCAATGCCTCATGCAATGCTCCCCACAAACGAGAAGTGAACTTTGGATCTCTATCAGACACAATGCTAGATGGATATCCCGTGTAATCTAAACAATTTCTGCAACGTAAAGCTCTGCAAGCTTTGATACATTGTAAGTAGTCCTTACAGGTATGAAATGTGCGGGATTTTGTGAGCTGTCATAATCACCCAAATGGAGGCAAATTTTTTATGATCTTAGGTAATGCCACCACAGTCCATAGATACGCTATTCCATTCCCACACTGGTACATCTAATGACTGCAACAATCCAACAGGTTTTTGGTGTTCGACCTAAGCCTTTTGGCAAGTCAGGCAGACGCCACATAATTCCGCCACTTGTTTCTTCATTCCTGGCCACCAAAAAATCTTTGCTTCAAGTCTTTATACATCTTTGTAGTACCAGATGAATACTCAGTTTGCTCTTGGGGCCTCATCTAAAATGGTTTTTCTTCAAACTCTGCATTATCCGGCACACAAAATACCGTGTTATTACCACCACCAAAATGTTATCTGGATCCATTCAAATTCGGGGAGCCTTGCGGTCTCAAACCAATTTCAGTCTCCCTGAATACCTCATCGGTCACTTGAAGGACTTTTATCTCATTCATTAAGTTTATTATCTACAACGGTCATTTCCACATTGTACTTTCCCGACAAAAGAATCCATATTGAGATTCAAGTCGCGAAAAATTCTCTAACAACTCTAATCCTTTCAATGATTATTGATGACAAACTGGCCCGCTTCCTATTCAACGCATCAGCCACCACATTGGCTTTCCTGGGTTGATAGTGCAACGTGAACTCATAATCCTTGATGAACTCCATCCATCTCCGCTGTTTCGATATTAAAAGCTCCTTCTGGTCGAACAAGTATTTCAAACTTTATGGTCACTTATACATCAAATTGCACGCATACAGATAGTGCCTCCAAATTTTTAGTGCAAAACTATGCAGCCAACTCCATGTCATGCGTGGGACAATGTTTCTCATGCACCTTCAACTGTCTTGAAGCATATGCTACCCACCTGTTTGTTCTGCATAAGTACACAACCCAACCCTTGTAAAGAAGCATCACAATAAACTTCATATGGTTCTTCTGGTTGTGGTAACACCAACACCGGTGATGTAGTTAGCTTCTCTTTCATCATCTGAAAACTCCTCTCACATTCCTCCGTCCATGCATAAATATGATTCTTCCTTGTGAGTTGTGTCAACGGCGCTGCAATCTTGGCAAAATCCTCAATGAATCTTCTATAATATCCAGCCAAGCCCAGGAAACTTCTAATCCCTGTGACGGTCCGTGGTTGTTTCCATGCCACCACAACCTCTACTTTAATTGGGTCGACAGCGATACCTTCCTTTGAAATAATGTGTCCCAAGAATTTCACCTCCTCCAACCAGAATTCACATTTCCCCAAATTAGCATACAATCTCTTGTCCTTCAAGACTTGCAAACTTGACGTAGGTGAACTTCATGTTCCTCCAGGCTCTTAGAATAAATCAATATGTCATCAATGAAGACCACTACAAATTTGTCTAAGAAGGGGTGAAATATACGATTCATGTAGTCCATGAAAATAGCTGGTGCATTGGTGACACCAAAAGGCATCACCAAATACTCAAAGTGTCCATAGCGAGTCCTGAATGCAGTTTTAGGAATGTCTTCTTCCTTCACCCGAATCTGATGATACCCCGACTTCAAATCAATCTTAGAAAATATCATTGCTCCTTTGAGTTGGTCCATCAAGTCATCAATGCGTGGCAAGGGATACCTATTTTTGATGGTGACTTTGTTAAGTTGACGGTAATCGACACAGAGTCTAGACTTTCCATCCTTCTTCTTCACTAGGAGTACTGGTGCTCCCCAAGGTGAGACACTCGGTCGTATGAACTGTTTAGATAAAAGGTCCTCCAACTGATTTTTCAACTCTGACAATTCCGATGGAGACATTCTATATGGTGCAATAGATATAGGTCATGTACCCGGAGTCACATCAATTGAGAATTCAATATCACGAACTGGGGGCAATCCTGGTACACGTCCGGCGGAAATACCTCTGGAAAATCTTCGACCCACAAGTATCCCGTTCTACCTCCACCTCTAGCTACGTACTGACTGAGTGAGGGAAACACACTTCTGAACTCCCTCTTCAAAGAGAAGTTCAATTATATATGGTATCGAGAATCGAGAAACACCTAGTTATGGGAATATCACAGACTTACGAGCACAGTCCAATAGAACATAATGCTTGACAACCAATCCATTCCAAGGATCACTCCCACATTGTTGAGGGGAATACAAATCAAATCAACGTTGAATCTCATATCAAAACACAATCAACGGACATTGCAAGCAAGCGCATATTACATTTCACCGATTCGGTAGAGTAGGGTAACCACCAAATCAAACGGCAAAATAGTAACAGTAAGTTTGGAGCGAATCAAACCTAATCAAATGAAATGAATGAGTATGTTTGCCCCCGAATCATAAATTACATAATGATTTTCCAGCAATTAAACACTCACCTTGGAATAAGTTCAGAGGAAGATGGAGTTTCCTCTCCATTGATGTGGTAGACACGTCCCTTGGCAGTGGGGCGTACAACATTTTCGTTGATATTGTTGCGGTTGACAGCTCGATCGTCCTTCCGTTCAGGGCATTCATTTGCAAAATGGTATGGTTTCTGACAAATGTAACAAACCCTTGGTCTAATTGGACACTCAGATATCTTGTGTCCTTCTCTGTTGTAGCGAAAACACTTAACAGGGTACGCCTGGTTCTGACTTGGAACTTTTGACCCTTGACCTTCCCCGTTTTGAGGTCGAGGTTGATCTCTAGCATTCCCCAGTGGTCGGGCATATGGCTTGTATTGTTGATGCTGCTTGCCCCTATTATGTTGGTCGTTATGCCCCTGAGGTCTGATGGGTCCACCTACAACACCCCTATTCAGACGGCTCTGTTCCATCTGCTCCACTTTCTTGCATTTCTCCACTAGTACTTGATATTGGCATATCTCCAAGGGCCCCACTAACTCCTTAATTTCATACCTAAGCCCGCTTTCAAACCTCTCGCACATGTATTCTTCATCTATCTGATTTAGGAAATAGCGGAAGTGCTTTGCTAAGGACTCGAACTTTGCCGCATATTCCACTATCGTGAGATTCCCTTGGTACAACTTCAGAAATTGGGCCTCCTTCTCAGCCCTAGCACTTTTCGGGAAGTATTTTTCTAGGAACTTATTCTTGAAAGCCTCCCATGTTAGCTCTTCATGATTTGTCTCCATCATTTTCTTCGCACCTCGCCACCAGTATTCAGCTTCACCAATCATCAAATATGTTGCATACTCTACTTTCGCATTGTCAGAGCAGTGTAAGATCTCGAAGATCTTCTCGATTTCTTGCAGCCAAAGATCAGCCTTGTCGGGGTCATGTTCCCCTTTGAATTTAGGCGGATCTTGTCGACGAAATTCATTCAATGCTCTTGCTGCACTGGCTGCTTCATCCCTCTGATCCCTCTGTGCATCTCGTTGAGCCTGGATCGCAGCTTGTTGGGCCATTGCTGCGGCCATAGCATTCATGGCTTGGATTGCTTCAGTCATGTCGTTTCTTCCTTGGGGAACCGATCGGTTTGTGCGACGAGCCATAACGCTTCCTAAAATTATCTAATTAGTAAAATATTATAACGTAATTTTAACTTTTGGGTAGTACGGAAGTCTTTTATTGAGCACTATATAGTAGGTTCGGGTTATACAGCAAGTCGTTCTTTGGAGGGGTTCCCAGGAAAGAGAGGTGGGTCAATGGACCACTTAATAACCAAGTCTTTCCTTAGCCAGAATCCCTCCAATACAACCTTTTTGTATTATCCTTCCCTTCTATTTTGGGGATCATACAATTATACATAATATAGGGTTTAGAACATTGTCTTTAATTACATACATTTAGATCACATGATGAAAGCTCACCAGTTACTTTGTGATTTAGATCGAAATAATTTTAAATCGTGGTAATAAACTCATAATTCACAATATCATACAATCATAAATGTTTATTGCTTGATTAAAATTATTTCTAATCATAGGATCAAGAATTTAAAACATATTTTTCATCATAATTATTTAATTAAATTAGACAATTAAATTCACATAATTGAAATTTAAGTCATTAATGACATAAAATAGTTAGAAAATCAAGCCCTTAGTACAAAAAGAAGTAGAGAGTTTAAAATTAAAAATAAAACAATCATACGATGAACAAGTAAAAATCATAAAGATTATAAAATGTAACAACTTAAATAAAATATAAAAGACAATGCCAATAAAAGCATGCAAGTAGTTATAGAGATTTCAAGTTTGAAAAATTTAAATAACACAATTAAACCAAATATTTAAAACATATATTTAATAGCAAAATCATGGAGGTTATACAATTGATGACACATAATAGAAATTTAAGTAAAATTTAATAATTAGAAAATCAAGCAATTAACATATTTAATGACACTTAATAAGAATTTAAGTAATTCTTAAAATTCATTTTCAAGAATGTTACACAATTAATAACCTAATAAAGTTTTAAGTAATTAATAGAATTCAATCAAGAATGTTACATTAATCAATGACACATATAGAATTAATTAATTAGTAAAACTCAAATAATTAAGAAAATTATACGATTAATGAACAACATATCACAAGAAAAAAAACATGCGACATACATGAAGCGTTCTCATCCCACTAATGGTTCCGAGAATTAGCTGCTCTGATACCACAACGTAACGCCCCGGATTTTGAATCCAAGACATTACTTAAAAATATTTATTTTTTTTCAAAAACGGCTATCTTTAATTTTTTTTTTTTTTAAAAATAGTTCATCATAATAAATAAATTTCTCTAGTAAATAGTTGATTCCATTTTAAAAATACCACAATGCGATTTATCTCGGATAAAAAACTATTATATGTAAAGACATTTACTAATTGTAGAAAATGTTCGCTTAAAATAGAATAATTCAAGTTTTTCCTAGCAGAAGGACCGCCTCCGCATTTCTATTAAAAATCAACGATGAAAAATAAAATAAACTTAAAAATTGTATATCACAACGGTTTTATCACTCACAAACATTATTATTATTATTTTATAAAAGTACCCCTTTACCCACGCGCGTGCCGCCAAAACGACATCATTCATGCAACCTTCAAGATCGTTAGTACCTAAATGTTGGTTGTAAGGGGTCAGTCATCCCACACAAAATTAGACCAAATAATAAGTTAACACATAAAATATAAATATAAAATCTTTTTGTAATAAAAGATTTAGAGAAAATGATTTTTATAATTCATAAGGTGTATCAAAAATTATAAAATATATCTAAACAACAAGTAAGTAACCACCTTAGAATCAATAATTATATAAAAATAACAATGGCAATAAAATGTATGCAAATTATGCATGTCCAACATACATGATCCGGATATAGCCAGCACTAAGGCGTCCACACAGAAGTCACCATACCAATGGGGAAAATTAAACAGCCACTAAGGCGTCCACAAAGATGCATATGGTATGTCATGACAATGATAATGAATGTTCGAAAGTACAAGTCACTAGCCCACTTAGGCAAACACAAAGAAAATCATACATAAATACCAGCCACTAGGCAACCACAAAGAAACTATTCATTAATGCATTCAAAATCGATTTCCTCATATCGTAAATGAAAAATAAAATTCTCATCAATGTCATTAAGGCACATATATTGTTCATAAAAGTCAACTTTTAAAATTTAAATACTCAAGAATCAAGGATTAAATTTAATACATCATAGTAAACATGTTAATGACGTTACATCATTATAAAATTATAACTTTATAATTAAGCTACTCTAAAACAGTAGCCATGAAACGTTTTTCACAACAAACATATTGATGAAGTATGGTAATAAAATATTGAATTCTACAATTAATTCATGCAAAAAGAGTATTACTCAAAAGAAACAATCAAAGCATGATAATTAATTTTCTTACACGAAAATAAAATTGACATTTTTCTTTTAATACATCCAGACATCATATCAATATCTTATGAATCGCTAATTTAATATCTAACCTAACTCTGCATGGGGAAAAAGCCCTTACCTTGGACGCTTTCCTTCCACGTACCACTATATAGCCCTCGAAAATCTCACCAAGATGAATAAAAGTGTATAGCTCTGATCAAAAAGCTAGGGAATGTAAGGATGGTTGTTTGAGTGGCTTAGAAAATATTTGAGATAAATGTAGTGTCGGTAATGCGTGTGAGTGATTATGACTTATTTTCCTCTACTGTAAGTTTAATC
>PGTU02003355.1:0-12145 GCA_002896215.2 Cicer echinospermum
TAATTTAACTAATTTTTATTTTATTTTAACTATTATAATAAAATAATTATACAATCAACAATTTATATATTATGTTAATGTAAAATTGTTTATGTATATATACTGAACTCTTTGTCAATTCATTATTATTAATTAGTAAAAAATAATTTTTTTACTCATACAAGTTTTTTCAAATTTTGTTTATTTTTTATATACCATAGTGAAATTTAATAATACAAATTAATTTAAAATGAATGGTATTATAGGAAAGTTTGTAGTCTATTAAATGGATGCTTGAACTGACCAATAGTCGCAACGCTCTGTAAATTTGGAAATAGCATTATACGAATGGTACTTCTGGGTTAATTGCAACCTAGAAAAGGTAAATACATAATTGACGACCGTGCTTTATTACATTATAAGTGAAATTGAAGGAATGGTGTATATTTTTGTCAAATTAATGTGCAGGGCTATTCATAATATTTACAGGGTTAATAGGGGTAAGTCAAAATACGGAATAAATGAGTTTAATGGAATTTTGTGACTCTTATTGATATTCTTAAGACGATATTAGTTAAGAATAATAATATAAAGTAAATTAAGTGTATAAAAATAAAGTATTGAATTTTATAAAAGTTAATAATTATATTATTCTAATCGTTTTAAATATTATTTTTAGATCACATTTTATTTTAAAATAGTATGTAACAGAATGTTGTTTAAGGGTAAATCCAAAAAAATAAATATTTTTAAAGTAGTAATAAAATTCAATTTAGTTAACCAATCACTCTCAATATATACTTCTTTTCTAGAAAAACATATATATACTTTTAATTACTCCTATCTATTAGGATTTAGACTGTTTTTATTTTTTTACTAAAGAATATAAGGGTGAAATTCAACGGAATGTTTTTATTCTTTAGTAAAAAAAAAATCTTGTGTGAGTACATGTGTATATAAAAAGTGAATACAAGTAATATATGGTAAATAAAAAGACAAAAAAATCTGTTGTAAAAAAAAGACTGACGTCTAATCTCTAAAAAAAGAGTAAGTAATAATAAATACTTAAACATGATTTATTCCTTTCCCTTGTATTTTGATTGACTTTTCTTGACAAAATTTGAATATATGATAAATATGTACTACAATCTTTTTTACTAATAATAAAATATAATTACCATTAGTATTAATAAAGTGTTTTTTGTTTCCAATTTGATTTAATTTGATGTATCCGTGTGTGAATATGTCTCTCACAAAATAGAGTAATTAGTGATTAAACCTTATTTGTTTTGTACCGATTTTAACCTACGCAACGATCCACATTGTACAGACCCACCCCTCTGTCCCAAACCCCACTCCCTCTCTCTCTTCCTTTATACCCTAAAAAGCAGCGGTTGGGTTCCTTCATAAGGCCCCTCTCTCGCTGCACACTCTATTCACCGAAACTTCGAACCAGAGAGAAAGAGTCTGCAAAAATACAAAACTCTTTCATCTCTCTCTATTCTTCTTTTGTTCTTATTTCAACCCAGATTGTCATTTTAATCATTCTTTTTAAAAGTTTTGATTTTTTGTGAATTTTGAAGAAAAGGGTTTTTGGGAATGGCACCAAGTTTTGATTGTGTTTCTAGTCTCCTTTGCACTGAGGATAGCAGTGTTTTTGATGATGCTCAATTTGAGGATACCATGGAAGAGGATTCGTGGCGTCCTAGGTACCAACATCAGAGGAACCAAAACCATAGTGTCCCAGATGAGATGCCTTTGCAGAGTGAAGAGTGTTTGATGTTGATGTTGGAAAAGGAATGTCAACAATGGCCTGGTTCTGATTACTTGAATAGGTTCAAGTTTGGGGATGATTTGGACTTTGGGGCTAGAAACGAAGCCATCGATTGGATTCAAAAGGTAGATTCTATTTTTTTATTTTGCTTTTTACTCTTTCTTACTCTAATCTATCTAATGCTTGTTGATTTTAATGTTTTTGCTTGTGGAAACTGAAGAAAAAAGTGTTTTTGATAGTGAACTTAAAAAAGTAGTGCTTTTTTTCTGAACCTGTGATAAGGGGGCTGTAATGGGATATGAAAAATGATGAGTCTTTCTTCGAAACTGCGCCGATTTATTTGGATTTGGATTTAATGAAGAACTGAATATCTTTTTACAATATGAATACAACATCTGATTTGATGATGATCCTTGCTTGGATTCTACTTGTATTTGACTAACAGATGAATTGAAAATTGAATTTCGATTCATAAAGCATTTTATAGAATAGGAATTGGATTGGGATTAGTTAGTATGTTGTTTAATCTAATCTATATGCCCTTTTCTTTTATGTTTTATAAAGGATATCAATCATATTTGCGGGATTTGGTCCTCTATGTGCATATCTATAATCCATTAATTACATGGATCAATTCCTTTCAGCATATGAATTACCAGTAAGTCAATGAATGAAGTGAAATTCAACACAGAAATGAGCTTTTTTATTCTTGATTGATTTTGATCTAATTTTCTGTTTCCATATCATAGAAGAGGAAGAACTTGGACTCAATGCAATTGTTGGTGTATCCTGCTTATCTTTGCAGCCCAAATAGAGGGATCCGATGTTAACGCTAAACTCTTGTAGCTTTACAAGTAGGAACTTGTTCATTATTTAAATGCTTTGTGTTTGTTAAATTCAATCTATTCATGTTGCATGTGCTGATCTATAAATTTGATATCTTTCGTTTAGGTTTGGTGATTCGAAGTTTGTAATTATGAAGGACTAAAACCATACAGCGTAATGTGTCTTATGGTCTAATACTGACGAGCACATTGCAGTGATGAAATGCAATCAATTACTCCTTTCTCATTCATTTATGAATACTTAATCCTTTTCTAAGATATGATGATCAGAGTTCATTAAGAACTTGCATTTGTTCAATTGCACCCAACTTAATAATAAGACACCATTAAAGGTATTAACTCATCATTGCACAATATTCCTTAACTGCTAGAATAACTAATCTCTGCAGGTAAAATTAAATCATGAATTATCAGGAATATGGAGTTGATTAATTTTGATTTGTGTGGAGAATTCAATGCAGGTTAAATCGGACTAATCTTGGAATTTCAAACCATCAGAGATATTGCAGCGGAGACAGTTTGCGACATGTAATTATTTTCCCGAAAACCCAAGCAATTGATACTAACAAAGCATTTCTACTAACTGATTCAACACATAGAAAGGTAAACCCTGTGGTCCATTCAAAATGACAATAATGTTGTTTAATGTGCAAATTTAATCGAACGACGTTGTTTAATTTGAATTTTACAATGTCGTAATTTGTGTGTTGTTATTGCAGGAGAGACTATTGAAGTGTATTGAAAAGGTTCAAGAGTTGTCATTGAACAATGCATCTGTTAAGGATTCAATTGTAGTGCATCTACTATCCCTTGGTGTGCTCAAAGCCCAATAGGTGTTTTGGATAATACTTTGTGCTTCAGCTACAAAGTGATGAAACAAATGCTAACTGGTTCATGTTCATACTTCACATATAGTAGCCAGATGCTAAGAGAAGGAAGTACCAAACAAAACCTGTGGAGAAGATCTTTTATAGTAGAAATTTTATCATCATAATCCATAAGATACATTTTCCATAAAAGGACATTATACATTATGTGGTGTTTATGGAAGGTGTCCCCTCAATTCAATACCAAAAAAAGAAAGGCAAAGAGATAAGCTAGACAATAATTTACAAAATATAAAAAAAATATATAGTCAAGAACCTAATGCAAAACTATAAGTGGATCATATAGTTGAAAGATGGGTGATCAAATGAATAGTCCATGCTATTGGCATGGACTGAGTAATTACCAAGCTGTTAGAATATTTTGTCGAATCTTTTTTTAACAGTTGTATTATTTAGTCACAGTTTATTATTTATGTATGTAATTAGAGAGTCTTAAGGGTTTTTCATTTGTTCAATTGTTCTATATTTGATATATTAATATTATGAATAGACCTACAAGAGTATAACTAGTAGTGCATATGATATGCTTTGCGGTCAGTGATATTATATTTGTGTTTATCTTATTCCATTAGTTATTTAGATTAATCTGTTTTGGTTAGTGACTAAGTCTTGTTAAACAATATTGTTATTTTCTTTGCCAAACTTATTCTACTTTCCGCTGAAAACCCTTTGTTTTTTAGCAAAAATTCCACGTGATACTTTGACTGTTAGATCATTGCTTACTGTTGTGGATTTAAATAACATTCACAAAGTAGATAGTGACAGAAAGAGACATAACATGGTCTTCTACACTAGTATAAAATGGACCATCATTTTTGAATCACAAGTTTCACAACTTCAATATCAATCACGATGACCCATCTTATATTTAGTGAGGAAATTTCAACAGAATATTCGAATAAATTTTTTGGGTCGATCAAACTAATAAATTTATTTTAATCTTACTCTCTTTGGAATATATGAACAAAAATAAAAAAAATGAATTTTTACTTATATATTTAGATTGGATTGAGTAATAATCTTTTAGGAAAACTTTTCAAAAACGTATGGATTCTTAGAAAATAGTTATGTAATTTCTTGTAAAACATCCGCCTCTGCTCTCTCATGTTATTTTCAGCATAAGATAATGTATTCCTCAAATTGTGGTGCTCACATTTTCACATAAAACTTTATCCTGTTTTTAGTTTTTCTTTGCAATTTATATGAATTATCCACAACTCTAAATTATCTCTATTTTTTTTCAATTTATTTTAAAATTACGAGTGAAAAATTATATTTAAATAAATTAAATCAATTCCATATTTTAAGTTTTTTGGATAAAAATATTATTTTTAAAAATTAAAGAATTAAATATTTTGAAATATACACTTTTAGAGAACAAAACTTTGGAAAGTTCTCAAAAATATTGTGTCAACCTAATGCATAAACTTGTATATTGCACAACATGACAACCGATTGAATATAATGGTTATAATTTAGCATGACGCTAAAAAGAAATAAGGGTTGATCCTCTCTACTAATGACAATAAATCCGTATCGCGCAGTGATACGCCATCACAAACCCGTTTGATTTTGGTGGAAAATCCGCTTTAACTTATTGGGTGTAGGTCGAGTGCTGATTTCTTCCTCGACATTTATAATTCGTGACATAAGGACGGGTTTGGGATAGTATCCACCCGCACTGGAATCGCAAGTGATATTCTTGCAATTTTTTAATTTTATATATACATATTTATATATATATATTTATATATATATAATATATATATATATTTTAAATATTAAAATTATAATTTATCTTAGAAAACTATTTTATAATTTTATTATTATTTAATAATTATTATTTTAAAATAATAAATATAATTTTTAAATTTTAATAACCGGTCATTTTATTAGGACTAAACATCTTATTTGAACGATACTTTGGAAATACAATTATACTATTTGTGAAATTAAAAATATTAATTATATTCAATTAATTTTTTAATAAACATGAAATTAGTTATTTTCTTTGGTTGACAAAAATTTACGACGATTCATTAAACACTTTTTGATTTACCTTTTGTACCAAAAGAATAAAAAAGTGGATTTACGTTTTATTATGAGAAATGAATGAAGGAAGTGTGTTGGGGGTGTGAACTGTGTAAGGGGTTCCAAATATAACCGCCTCAGCAGCAATTGATGAAAATCAGGCTGATCGAATTAGCTACTTTTACTTCCTCTCACTCTCAGCGCAGTCGCAGTCGCAGTTGCAGTCGCAAGCGATTTCCGATACAGAGAATCTCGCTTCTTCTACAATGGACTCCAATCCCTTTCTCGATGGCAACATTCACAATATTCTCGACTCTCGATTCCTTCACACTCGTCCTGTATCCCTCTTCCTTTACTTTCCCTTTATTTCTCTCCTTTTCTTTTAAACTCAAAAAATTAGCTTAATACTTCACGATTACCTTGCTGATTCCGATTTTCAATCCGATAGACGATCATTTGATTAAAGACTTGTTCTGATTTTAGCTTATGATTATTTACCGTGTCGTTTTTATCTTGACCGATAAAATGCTGTTTTTGTTTTGCCTATAGGATGTTAATCAGAGTTTGCAGACACACTCTTCCTTGATTCGGAGGCTTTCTCAAGATAAAGAGTTAGAGGTTGGTAACATGTCTCAATTTATTACTGTATTTATATATTGATTTCATATAGGTATCATTTTCTTAGAAATGCTGTTATTACCTTACCATAGATTGCAACATACATTCTCTTCCACTGTTTCTAACAGCCTGCTTCATTTGCTGAGCATTTTACCCTAGTTGAGATTCTATGAATCCTCTTTTTTTTGCCTTTTGATGACTATCCTTTTGCTCGTGATTTGAACAGGGGCATTTTGGTTGTGTCAATGCTGTGGCTTGGAATTCAAACGGTTCATTATTGATATCCGGATCAGATGATACGCGGGTATGATACATTTCTTTTCTCATCTTAACCATTATCTCATATGTTTGATGGAAACTGAACGTAAAAGAAGATTTGAAATTATCTGCAATTTTTCATAGTGCGTACAATATGGGATTATATCTCATTTAATTGTTTGCATGAAATTTTGCAGATCAACATTTGGAGTTATTCTGGTCAGAAACTACTGCAATCAATTGACCGCAAGGACTATTCGTGCAAATCTATTCTGTACTAAGTTTCTACCAGAAACTTCCTGATGAGCTTGTAGCTCTGGAGCTGAGATGCTGAGTAATGATTCATTTGATATTTTTAGCAGCTAATGCATTTTTAATTCCAAACTGTTCATATTTTGTTCTATTGTTAGCAGGTTCGGTTATTCTAATAGGTCTCCGACTTAACGTGTGGAGTGGCGATTTAATGAAAATGCCATTGCTCATCAGCACTTTACAATGCCACACTCGTAGAGTCAAGAAATTGCGCATGTAAGTTATGTGGTCTATGAAATCTTGAGTTAGTAGTTTCAATAACATTACATTAACGGGGTAAAGGAAAACAAATGTATTTCAATTGTCTTATTATCTGTTTCTTAATTATTGCAGGTTGAAAATGGACAACCGAATGTGGTATGAGTGCTAGTGAGGATGGAACCTTAGGAACATGATTTTCAGGGAACGGTACCTACTCTGTCCTCTGGCAGGATCTTCGCACCAAGACATGTCACACAATTTCTAGTAAGTGTTTAATTAATTGTCCATTTTGAGTTCTACTGAACTTGTCTGGATGTGTAAATCTTTCTGATTTTTCTTGTAATAAAAGTTGTTTTCTTTTTTTATGTATTATAATTTATTTTCGCACACTAAAAATCTTCAGTCTCTGTAGATGGTCTCACTATTGCGTTTGTTTATCCTCTGGAATTAGATAGGATCGGCGATCTCAACAGTTTTGCTACTAATTATTTGGCTTTTCCATGGAGATAGTCAAGAAGTAGCGTATTATGATCATTGTTTCTGGTGCTGAACACCACAGTCGTTTTCATTTAAATTGATTCCAATTTTATGGTTAATGCCAGCTTGATTTACGGAAATGGAGCTAAACGGTCCCTTGGCGATGCTCTCCTAAACAAGTCCTTGCTTTAAAATCTGTGACATTAGTTCAGTAGACTACTCATTTGCTCCCTTGTTGGTGGCGCGAAAGTAAATATCTCTGGTGAACCCATATGTAATTTAGTTCAGTTTTCTATTTCAAACTGACTTTAGGTTTTCTTCTCTTGCAGTGATGCCTTTGCACGTCTGTATGATAGAAGGATGCTACCACCTTTTAAGCTCCTGTTGGAAAAGAATGCCTCACTCCTTGTGTTAATTATTTCTGTCAATGCATCTTTTCTGATCGTGTTAGTCCTTTGCTTTATTAGTCTACTATTATCCGCTTTTGAATAAAGTACTGTCCAATGTAGTAGGTAGTCTAAACAGAGACATGCCATCATAGGAAAAACAGATATTTGGCAAGCTCTGTTTTTTTTCATGCACTTTTCTCCTGCATTTCTTTCGTTCTCATGTCTGATAAAAGCTTTCTTTTGGGTCAAACGAAAACTCACATCTTTGTGTTAACCTACGCTTTCTACTTTCTCCATTGGAGAAAGCCTGATAAAGGGTGAGGGTAGGAATTTTAACACCTTGTATCATTTAGAATTTTTTTTCGTACCTTAAAATATGATTGTGAATTGTAATAATATACTTTATCAGAAGCATAAATAATCTTCGTGGATGAGTGAAACGATTGTGTTCATTTTGCCAAATATTGTAAGGTTACTGTATTGATAGGTTTTTTGAATGTTCAAAACCTTTCGTGTAAGAGTTGAAGGCATGCAATATTCCAAAGATTCATTTAATTCAAAATGAATCTGAAAAGTTAAAGACATAAAATATTCCCCAGGAAAATGAGTTTGGGATGTAATATTCCCATGTCTCATACAAATGTTAAGAAAATGCTATCGTATCATGTATCTCTAGGAACATACTCCACTCATGGTTTCTCCACTTTTTCATTACCATGATAAAATTAAAGATGATAATCTTGCATTCCGATGGGAAATATAATTATTTTAAAACATCGACCAACTATAACTTTCTACTTTAACCACATTCTACCATTATTTTCTATTTTTGAATTTTTATTTCTGAACAAATAAAGTTTAAAACTATCGTAGGAAACATTACGTAGTTAGCCAACATACTTGTTAGTATATTTGATTCTATACCTTGAAGCAAACTCCTTCTTATCATGCACTGACTTAATGTCGCATATACTTTGGTTTCTAGAAAAATATCATATTCTCTCGTCCATTTTCTCTCTCTTGATATGTTATAATACAGGTTAAGTCTTTCCTTCTACTTTAATTAAATATTCTTGCACTCATACTGTGGTCTTTTCCTTCCAGGGACATCCAAGCTTGCACTTAACTTCATGTTGCGTTTAGTCTGATGATGCGAAGTTCTCTCAGCTATAGTGGAGAGCATGTTTACTTGATGAATGGTAAATCATGGTAAATCGTTCTACACATATACCTTGTTTCTTGTTTATTCATAGTTATATATCCACAGATAGTATGAAATAATGTGCACTTGTTTCAGATTGTTTTGGGTGTTAATAGCAGTCTAATATGCAGCCAGTTTTTCTGTGCAAATTGTTTGCACACTGTCATCTTATTTATTTATTTATGCTTGATATCATTGGAATCTTTAACTCACATAGTCAATGACAATATACAAAAAAAAAGAGTGCTGTGCGGTGTATTGTATTCCTACGGTTTGGTCTAATATTGAAAACTTTAAACAAAATAAATAAGGTTAAATAAGTAATTTTTTCCATTTTTTTTAGAACATTGGGCGTCTTTTAAAGAGAGCCACTTCATGCTGGTGTGTTCACTTTGGTGGTTTATCAATGTAAAGTGAACATGTTAAACTTGCATATATTTTTGGCTCTTCCCTTAGCTTCGACTTGTACTTTCTTGCATCATTTTTAAACCTCTGTCTATTTCTTATTATATCATTTTGATGCATATTATCACCATCCTAAATGGGCACCCCTTTCTAAAATAACCCTTTTTAAGATCAGCATCATTTATTTTATTGACAGGTTTATTTGATGCACTGAGCAATTTATTGTTAGATTTTTTGGTACAGAGTGATTTTAAATGTTCCGAGATCCAGGCCTAGTTTGAATTAATTTATAGTTTAATGGAGCTTCTTCAATTTTTTTTTTGAAAAAAGCACTTCTCAATTAAAATTGAGTTTTTATGGTTCTTCACTTAGGATAAACATCTTATATAAGCTTGTAAATGTTTATGGAGAAGTTAAATGGGCAAGCCCTCCAAAAAACTTAAGATGTTGACCTGAATTCTTCAATCTTATATACGAAGTTATAAGCTTGTAATTGTTTATGGAGAAGTTAAATGGGCAAGCTCTCCAAAAAAATTTAAGATGTTGACACTAAATTTCAACTTTATATACGAAGTTATAAGCTTGGTAATTGTTTATGGAGAAGTTAAATGGGCAAGCCTCCAAAAAAGTTAAAATGTTGACACTAAATTTCATTGTCCAAACTAGCTCTACTCTTCAGCTGTAGCATCATCTATTCCGTTAACTTGCCTGTTGTTGGGACTGTAAAATTGTTGCGACCATTATGCTTATTCTTGCAATATGCAGCTGGAGTGAATGAGATGCAATATACTTCAGGAGGATGTTTAAAAGCTGACGACTTACTTCTCCAATAGTTAATTGGGCAGAATTAGCAGCCTTTTGTGTTTCTAATGTTCCCAAATGGTTTTCCTACTAAAAAGAACATTGCTGGCAAAGGTATGGCAGTGTATCATTTTTTTGATTAGTTTGTTGGAATATATTATAAAGGGATATTTGCTGTAAGATCTGGCTGTAACTAAATAATTTCCTTTAGTTTGCATTGTGTTATTGTTAATTAATGTGGGTTTTACACCTTGACAAGTGTAGGACACTAATAAATATGCTAAGAAGTCATTGGAGGAGGGAACCTCTATTATGGAATGAGGCATGCAATGAAGTTTTGAATGGCTACAATCATTTTTGGCCTGCACTGAAAGACATGAATGCTATGTGGTACCGTGATGGCCTGATTGCTCAAGGTTCTTCTCATATTCATTAATTTTTCTTTTCCTTTCGTGTTCATGTTTTGTTTTTCAATTTTGCTGAAGGAACTCCTTTTGAATTCTTCACACCAGAGGATAGTGGAAAAACGATGCTCATATGGCTACAAGGGACTGCCATGCTGCTAGGAAAATCGATAAATCTGCATATAAACCACTTTACTACATGTCAGAAGCATTGTCTCAGGTACTTTTGAATGTACAAACTATATTTTTTTAGAATGTGTTTACTATGAATCCTAGTTTAATAATGTGTAATGGCGGTTTTCACGACTGTCTTGGTGCATATAAGACTCACATTCGAAATATGATAAGTTGGGAGTCACAATTTTTCTGTTTGATAGAAACAAAAGTTTCTTGAGAACTACAGTTAGTGTACTCACATGCATGAAGTTAATAGTGGAGGGTTTATTTAAGCTTGTATATTTTATTTAATTTTTTATTTTAGAATTTAGAAATCTCCTTCTATCAAGAAAAATTCAAGCCCCACAATCCACATTGAAAAGGGATAAGGCCTGAACATAGTTTATAAAGAGTAACACTCTTCACCTTACAAACCGGTTTTATACAGATGGTTTTAGCTCAATATCAAAAACTTAATATGGTATCATAGCATATCAATTCGGGTCACCCATCATATTATCCACACAGCAAGTCCATTAGTGTTTGACATGAAGAGTGTATTGGGAAAAACTCAAGTCCCACATTGAAAAGAGGTAAGGCTTGAAAAGAGTTTATAAGTAGTAGTACCCCTCTGTGCATAGTTTGCATTTTTGTGTGTGTATAAACTTGGGTTTCATAGAGGTTCTGCAGTAGTGCGAATGGGAAAGAGAACTGAAATAGAAGCACCTATCTTTGACATTAATTATCGATTATTAGTTTGTATGTGCTGTTTTTTGAGGGGTTTGCAGCTGGGAAGGATTTTAAAACTTGAATAGTAAAAGAGGGCTATACATGTTTCATAGAGGTCCTGCTGTAGTGCGAATGGGAAAGAGAACTGAAGCAGAAGCACCTATCTTTGACATTGATTATCGATTATTAGTGTTTGTATGTGCTGTTTTTTGAGGGGTTTGCAGCTGGGAAGGATTTTAACTTGAATGGTAAAAGAGGGCTATACATGTTTGGAATCATCTTGACCTACACATTAAAAAGTTTGTTTATTAGGGAATACGAACAAAAGTGTTGAGTAGAAGATCATAGAAATCTGAAGGAAACAAAGTGCAACCAAAGAGAAGGTTGAATCTTGTGTTATCTATGAAAATTCGGATTGAAGAAAAACAAAATTGAGATATTTAGCCCAAGTTTTATAAGATTTAGGGTGACAACAAATGTTTCTATAGGATTAGATAATTTAGGCGTTTTTTCCTGGTAAATCAGTAAACAGTATTTACCTATGATGCATGGATACTCCACTTTCCTCACTATAATCTGTGGCAGATACTTCCTGTCAAGAATTAGAATAAAATCATATTTATTGAAACTTGAAATATATTGGTAATACATCAGATATATTTATACTAGATTACTAAA
>PGTU02003360.1:0-10574 GCA_002896215.2 Cicer echinospermum
ATGCAAAAAAAATTATTTTAGTCCTTCCTTGCAATATAAAACAAGGAGGGTTACATACTCAACTTTCTCTCTCTAACAAATTAACAAAGTTAATTACTAAGATTTTGTTATTTAAAAAAATATGCATTAATACATGTGTGGTTGTTTGTAATTTGTTGACCATAAACATTTTTAAAGTGATGATATATAAAATAATCTCATGATAAAAATGATACTACTTTCGTCACTATTATAAGAGAACTACATCTCGCAATTTTGTAGCAGTTTTAAATGTGAGATGTGAAAAAACACCATTTCCACCGATCCCTCCAACAAAACAACAATCACTGTTTTTAGTAACTATCGCACCTTGTGTCTCAACAAAACAAAGTTATGTTAGTCATATTGAAGAAAATTTATTTCTCCTTTTTTTATTTCATAACACTCATTTACTTACACTTTTATTTAAAATAAAATAAAAATCATTATATTTTTCAATAACTTAATATTTACTCGTGCATGATAAAGGTCTTACACTAGTATTAATCAAATAACAATGCGATATTTGTTTTACAAAATAATGAGAATACTTATTATGTATACGTAAATTAACCTTTTGCAAATAAAACTATTTATCGAACATAATTAAGTTTTATTGTGTTTATTGATAATATATCAAGTTGAAAAAGAAACTATAATTTCATTTAACAAACATACATATATGTTTCTCCTATTTAATGACAAATTTTAATTGTGTACATAACTCATCAAAGAAATCATTCTCAATGCTTGTATTGCAAGTTCTAGCTATTTTGAAAGGAGCGGGTTTAAGAGAAGGGTTGTTAAAAGGGCCTTCGACTAAATCCTTTTGCTATTAGTTTATAAGCTGCTTCGGTTAAGTGGGCTCCATCCCAATCTATTAGTTTTGAAGGATCAGAGCAAATTGTTGTACCAGGATTTCACAAAACATAAGTGCATTAACATGGTACGGTCCATCTCCTCCACAACATGCTTTCAAAATCTCAACTTTATCAGAAGTAAGGCCTGCATCATTATGTAGATTTAATAATATATGTGATTAAATGAATTTTGACAGGAAAAACATCATTGTAAACTTATCGAGAAAAGAAAATAATTTGCTCCACACACCATATTGTTGTGGAGCTTGATATAACGTTTGTGGGCGCCGTAGTAGTCAAAGTATATTATCTTGCTTGAGGGTGTTTCTGTCTTAATGTCTCTATGGAAATTTTTGAGATGTTCATTATAGTATTCAGCGAAAGTATTGTAAGCTATCAGAAGCCAAATTCATCATAGTCTTCTTTTCTTCTTACTATTCACAAAGTTCAATACGCAGCATTACACCCAATGGAAAGTTCCTGGAAATTACTAGTTCTACTGCTCCTTCTTCAATTAATGCCTGACAAATAGAGGAAAATAATCGTTATTACGTTTTCCCAACACTAATGTTTATTAAATATATATATTATACATATAAATTTAAACCTAGTTATTTTTAACTATTTCAATTTGATATAACATACTGTAGCGGTATTTTGTAATTGATTCAACCAGTAAAGGAACTATTTCCTGCAGTTCTGTAACAGTTTTCTTGTCATATGAGAAAAAATATCATTTCCACCAATCTCTCCAACAAGAAACAAACGATTGTTTAAAGTAGTTGTCGCACTCTGTGTTACAACGAAACCAAAATTTGTGTTACTAGTATTGAGAAAAATCTATGTATTTGAGAAAAAATAAAACATATGCAGGGAGTTACGCCAAAACCTTCTTTGTTTTTTACACAAGGATGGTTTGAGCATCTTAAACCAATCAAAGTTGCACTTTCAGTGAAATTAGTTGTCGCTGTGGTGGGAGACCATTACGTATGAATAATCGAATTCAAGTGCAGTGGCACCGGCATATGCAAAAATTTACTCCCTTCTTTATATCTGCTTGGCTTTTGGTGATATTCTTATAGGCCGGCAAAAAATGGCAACCCGTACGCCTCAGCTACAGTTATTGACATTAGCTAGTGAGTATTTTAATATAAAAAAATATATCAACATTAAATATCATAGATTTAATTCAGCAATTATATCAAATAGAGTATGTTAACAGTGCGGCTAGTATTTTTCATATTTATCATTTCTTGAATATATGAGAAAATTTTATTTAAAATTAAAATAATATGTGTAAAGTTACCTATGAAATCTATGATGATTCGTCCATCTGACATACGCCCTGATGGATGTTTAAAGTACCGTGGAACATAAGCACCATTTTTTATTCATAGTTGGATAGTCAGTTGCAGCATTTCCAGTGTCACTTGTAGATTCACCAAAGTTGAAGATAGCTTCATACGGCAGAGGGTTTCCATTTGAAAACAATACTTCCAAAAAAACCACATGCGAATGTGATAAGAAGAGAATAAAGATTTTCATGGTGTTATAGAAATATTAGAAATGCCTTGTGTTTTTTGTGATTTTAGAAAGGGTATTGATCTGCTTTATATATTTCACACTTACCCATTTGTTCCTGTCACTAACGATTTATTTAATTGTTGCGGGTTGTAAACTATTAACTATTTTTAGTTTATATCTATGATGTTAGATCAACTCACACTATCCACCGCATGCCCATCAATGAGCAAACATTTATTACCTACGATGAACATATTTGTTGTCATTGTTTTGGTTCTTTCTATTGTTGTTGCTTCCACTTTCTATTTTTGTTGTTTTCATCTAACACTCTAAAACAAGATTCATACGCTAAAATTACAGGTCATAGTAAACTTCTTTTTTCTAAGTTCATAACATTTCTAAGAGAAATACTAAAACAAGTATTTTTTTCCCAGGAACTTGTTAAGGAAACAAAATAAAATGTAATTGTGGAAAGTTGTGTATACAGCACTATTAACTTGTTTATGCAAGCACTTTCAGAGTTAAAATAGTACCCAAATGTGAAGAAGTAGAGTTTTAATCTATTATTTATAGAAGATTGGTGTCTTGTGATTAATGTGAATCGAAGTGATAATTATTTCTTTAGATGATTTGATGTTATAATATGAATATGATTTCTAGGATTAATTTTGACCTATAATGAGATATTATTTCTTTGAATGCTTTGATATACTATGATGCTTTACGATGAAGTTCTATTATTAACATGATTTTGAAACTCACCCACGTCCGTTCTTTGTGCTTGACTGATTTGATTTGAGTTTGTGAACGCGTTTACTATATGTTAATGAGTATTCGAGTTTCAAATCGGGAAACTCTCACTCTGATTGTGATACGGGGATGTGATTGAAGGTTGTATTTTACTTATTTAGTAATAAACTACTTTTGTAAGAAAACATTGTTAGAGTAAGCTTCTTTAAATTAAATAAGAATTTATAGTTAAATCAAATTTATTGAGATTGCATGTTCTATTTAGGAATAAAGTTTTAAATTGTTCATGTGTATCTTGATAAAAGTGATATTCTTATCACTTGTATAAGTTTCATTTTTCTTTGAAATTTTTTTCATTTATCAGCTGCGATTTTTCAAAATATAGTGTAATTTATTAATATATAGTGTTTTTGGTTTTAGTGTTACATTTGAGAGATTATAGGTTTTTAAGGAAAAGTGAAAGTTTGGGAAGATGAAGAGGGCGGGGTTTTATAAGGATATTGTTTAGAATGTGCAATTCAGACAAATTCTTCGATCGAAATACTGCAAAATGCAAATCTGGAGCAGAGAAAATTGGCAAAAAAATTCTATATGTGGGAATTTTTATGAAAATAAGAGGGAAAGAAATCCTAGTTATTAACAAAACATACCATAATACTCTCTTTATGAATCAATATGAGGATTAAATATGAAAATAGTCATGTAAAATGCAAAAAAAATTATTTTAGTCTTCCTTGCATATAAACAAGAGGTACATACTCAACTTTCTCTCTAACAAAATTAACAAGTAATACTAAGATTTGTTATTTAAAAAATATGCATATACATGTGTGGTATGTTTGTAATTTGTTTGACCATAAACATTTTTATAGTGATGATTATATAAAATAATCTCATGATAAATGATACTACTTTCGTCACTATTATAAGAGAGACTACATCTCGCAATTTGTAGCAGTTTTAAATGTGAGATGTGAAAACACCCTTTCCACGATCCCTTCCAACAAAACAACATCATGTTTTTAGTAACTATCGCACCTTGTGTCTCAACAAAACAAAGTTATGTTAGTCATATTGAAGAAATTTATTTCTCCTTTTTTTATTTCTACACTCATTACTTATCACTTTATTTAATATAAAATAAAATTCATTATATTTTTCAATAACTTAATATTTACTCGGCTGATTAGGTTACACTGTATTAATCAAATAACAATGCGATATTTGTTTTACAAAATAATGAGAATACTTATTATGTATATCTGTTAAATTAACTTTTTGCAAATAAAACTATTTATCGAACATATTAGTTTTATTGTGTTTATTGATAAATATCAAGTTGAAAGAAACTAATATTCATTTTAACAACATACATATATGTTTTCTATTGATGACAAATTTTAATTGTGTACATAAACTCTCAAAGAAATCACTTCTCAATGCTTGTATTGCAAGTTCTAAGCTATTTTGAAAGGAGCGGGGTTTAAGAGAAGGGTTTGTAAAAGGGCCTTCGACTAATCCTTTTGCTATTAGTTTATAAGCTGCTTCGTTAAGTGGGCTCCATCCCAATCTATTAGTTTTGAAGGATCAGAGCAAATTGTTGTACCAGGATTTCCACAAAACATAAGTGCATTAACATGGTACGTCCATCTCCTCCACAACATGCTTTCAAAATCTCAACTTTATCAGAGTAAAGCCTGCATCATTAATGTAGATTAAATAATATATGTGATTAATGAATTTGACAGGAAAAAATCATTGTAAACTTATCGAGAAAGAAAATAATTGCTCCACACACCATATTGTTGTGGAGCTTAATATAAACGTTTGTGGCCGCCGTAGTAGTCAAAGTATATTATCTTTGCTTGAGGGTGTTTCTGTCTAATGTCTCTATGGAATTTTTGAGATGTTCATTATAGTATTAGCGAAAGTATTGTAAGCTATCAAGAAGCCAATATTCATCATAGTCTTCTTTCTTCTTACTATTCACAAAGTTCAATACGCCAGCATTACACCCAATGGAAAGTTCCTGGAATTACTAGTTCTACTGCTCTTCTTCAAATTAATGCTGACAAATTAGAGGAAAAATAAATCGTTATTACATTTTCCCAACACTAATGTTTATTAAATATATATATTATATATATATATACATAAAATTTAAACCTAGTTATTTTAAACTATTTCAATTTGATATAACATACTGTAGCGGTATTTGTAATTGATTCAACCAGTAAGGAACTATTTCCTGCAGTTCTGTAACATTTTCTTTGTCATATGAGAAAAAATATCATTTCCACCAATCTCTCAACAAGAAACAACGATTGTTATAAGTAAGTTGTCGCACTCTGTGTTCAACGAAACAAAATTTGTGTTACTAGTATTGAGAAAAATCTATGTATTTAGAAAAAATAAAACAATATGCAGGGAGTTACGCCAAAACCTTCTTTGGTTTTTACACAAGGATGGGTTTGAGCATCTAAAACCAATCAAGTTGACTTTAGTGAATTGTTGTCGCTGGTGTTGAGACCATTACGTATGAAATATTCGAATTCAAGTGCAGTGGCACCGGGCATATGCAAAATTTACTCCCTTCTTTATATCTGCTTGGCTTTTGGTGATATTCTTAAGGCGGCAAAAATGGCAACCGTACGCTCAGCTACAGTTAATTGACATTAGCTAGTGAGTTATTTTAATAAAAAAAAATTATATCAACCATTAGTATCATAGATTTTAATGTCAGCAATTTATATCAAATAGAGTATGTTACAGTGTGGGCTAGTATATTTTCTATTTTATCATTTCTTGAATATGAGAAAATTTTATCTTAAAATTAAATATATGTGTAAAGTTACCTATGAAAATCTAGATGATTCGTTCCATCTGACATACGCCCTGTGATGTTTAAAGTACACGTGGAACCATAGCACCATTTTTATTCATAGTTGGATAGTCAGTTGCAGCATTTCCAGTGTTCACTTGTAGAGTCACCAAAGTTGAAGATAGCTTCATACGGCAGAGGGTTTCCATTTGAAACAATACTTCCAAAAAAAAAACCACATGCGAATGTGATAATGAAGAGAATAAAGATCTTCGATGGTGTTATAGAATATTAGAATGCCTTGTGTTTTGTGATTTAGAAAGGGTATTGATCTGCTTTATATATTTTCCACTTACCCATTTGTCCTGTCACGTAACGATCTTTTTTTAATTTGCGGGTTGTAAACTATTTAACTATTTTAGTTTTATAATCTATGATGTTAGATCCAACTCACACTATCCAACGCATGCCCATCAATGAGCAAACATTTATTACCTTACGATGAACATTATTTGTTGTCATTGTTTTGGTTCTTTCTATTGTTGTTGCTTCACTTTCTATTTTTGTTGTTTTCATCTAAACACTCTAAAAACAAGATTCATAGCTAAAATTACAGGTCATAGTAAATCTTTCTTTTTTCTAAAGTTCATAACATTTCTAAGAGAAATACTAACAAGTATTTTTTTCCCAAGGGAACTTGTTAAGGAATAAAAAATAAATGTTAATTGTGGAAGTTGTGTATACACTACTTTAACTTGTTTATGCAAGCATTTCAGAGTTAAAATAGTACCAAAATGTGAAGAAGTAGAGTTTAATCTATATTATAGGGATTGCGTTGTCTTGTGATTAATGTGATCGAAGGTGATAATAATTTCTTAGATGATTTGATGTTATAATATGATATTGATTTTCTAGGATTAATTTTGACCTTTATAATGAGATATTATTTCTTTGAATGCTTTGAATATACTATGATGCTTACGATGAAGTTCTATTATTAACATGATTTGAAACTCACCCACGTCGTTCTTTGTGCTTGACTGATTTGATTTGACGTTTGTGACACGCGGTTACTATATGTTATGAGTTTCTTGAGTTCAAATTCGGGAAAACTCTCACTCTGATATGTGATACGGGGAAATGTGATTGATAGGTGTATTTTACTTATTTAATAAAAACTACTTTTGTAAGAAAACATTGTTAGTAAGCTTCTCTAAATTAAATTAAGAAATTATAGTTAAAATCAAATTTATTGAGATTGCACTGTTCTATTTAAGGAATAAAAGTTTAAAATTGTTCCATGTGTATCTTGATAAAAGTGATATTCTTAATCACTTGTAAAAGTTTCAATTTTTCTTTGAAATTTTTTTCATTATCAGCTGCGAATTTTTTCAAAATATAGTGTAATTTATTATATATAGTGTTTTGGGGTTTAGGGTGTTACATTTGAGAGATTATAGGTTTTAAAAGGAAAAGTGAAAGTTTGGGAAAGATGAAGAGGGACGTGGTTTATAAGGATATGTTTAAGGTGTGCAAATTCAGACAAATTCCTTCCGATCGAAAACTGCAAATGCAAATCTGGAGCAGAGAAAAATTTGCCAAAAAAATTCTATATTGTGGGGAATTTTTATGAAAATAAGAAGGGAAAGAAATCCCTAGTTATTAACAAAACATTACCATAATACTCTCTTATGAATCAATTGAGGATTAAATATGAAAATAGTCCTGTAAAATGCAAAAAAAATATTTTAGTCCTTCCTTGCAATATAAAACAAGGAGGTAACATACTCAACTTCTCTCTCTAACAAAATTAACAAGTAATTACTAAGATTTGTTATTTAAAAAAATATGGCATATACATGTGTGGTTGTTTGTAATTTGTTGACCATAAACATTATTTATAGTGATGATATATAAAATAATCTATGATAAAAGATACTACTTTCGTCACTATTATAAGAGAACTACATTCGCAATTTGTAGCAGTTTTAAATGTGAGATGTGAAAAAACACCATTTCCACCGATCCCTCCAACAAAACAACAAATCACTGTTTTTAGTAAACTATTGCACCTTGTGTCTCAACAAAACAATTATGTTTAGTCATATTGAAGAAAATTTATTTCTCCTTTTTTTATTATAACACTCATTTACTACACCTTTATTTAAAATAAATCACAAAATCATTATATTTTTCAATATTAATATTTACTCGTGCATGATAAAGGTCTTCACTAGATAATCAACATAACAATGCGATATTTGTTTTACAAAATAATGAGAATACTTATTATGTATACGTAAATTAACCTTTTGCAGAATAAAACTATTTATCGACAATAATTAAGTTTTATTTGTTTATATGATAATATATCAAGTTGAAAAGAAACTAATATTATTTTACCAACATACATATATGTTTCTCCTATTAATGACAAATTTTAATTGTGTTACATTAACTCATCAAAGAAATCACTTTCAATGCTTGTATTGCAAGTTCTAGCTATTTTGAAAGGAGCGGTTTAAGAGAAGGTTTGTAAAAGGGCCTTCGACTAATCCTTTTGCTATTAGTTTATAAGCTGCTTCCGGTTAAGTGGGCTCCATCCCAATCTATTATTTGAAAGGATCAGAGCAAATTGTTGTACCAGATTTCCACAAAACATAAGTGCATAACATGGTACGGTCCTCTCCTCCACAACATCTTTCAAATCTCAACTTTATCAGAGTAGCCTGCATCATTAATGTAGATTAAATAATATATGTGATTAAATGAATTTGACAGGAAAATCATTGTAAACTTATCGAGAAAAGAAATAATTGCTCCACACACATATGTTGTGGAGCTTGATATAACGTTTGGTGGCGCCGTAGTATCAAAAGTATATTATCTGCTTGAGGGTGTTTCTTCTAATGTCTCTATGGAATTTTGAGATGTTCATTATAGTATTCGCGAGTAGTATGTAAGCCTATCAAGAAGCCAAATTCATCATAGTCTTCTTCTTCTCTTACTATTCACAGTTCAATTAGCCAGCATACACCCAATGAGAAGCTTCCTGGAATTACCTAGTTCTACTGCTCCTTCTTCAATTAATGCCTGACAAATAGAGGAAAATAAATCGTTATTACGTTTTCCCAAACACATGTTTATTAAAATAATATATTATATATACATAAAATTTTAAACCTAGTTATTTTAACTATTCAATTTGATATAACATACTGTAGCGGTATGTAATTGATTCACCAGTAAAGGAACTATTTCCTGCAGTTCTGTAAACAGTTTTCTTTGTCATATGAGAAAAAAATATCATTTCACCAATCTCTCCAACAAGGAAACAAACCGATTCTTAAGTAGTTGTCGCACTTCTGTTACAACGAAACAAAATTTGTGTTACTAGTATGAAGAAAAATCTATGTATTGAGAAAAATAAACAATATGCCCAGGGAGTTACCGCCAAAACCTTCTTTGTTTTTACACAAGGATGGTTTGAGCATCTTAAACCAATCAAGTTGCACTTTCAGTGAATTAGTTGTCGCTGGTGGTGGGAGACCATTACGTATGAAATAATCGAATTCAAGTGCAGTGGCACCGGCATATGCAAAATTTACTCCCTTCTTTATATCTGCTTGGCTTTTGGTGATATTCTTATAGGCCGGCAAAAATGGCAACCCGTACGCCTCAGCTACAGTTAATTGACCATTAGCTAGTGAGTATTTTAATAAAAAAAAATATATCAACATTAAGTATCATAGATTTTAATTCAGCAATTATATCAAATAGAGTATGTTACAGTGCTGGCTAGTATTTTTCATATTTATCATTTCTTGAATATGAGAAAATTTTATTTAAAAATTAAAATAATATGTGTAAAGTTACCTATGAAATCTATGATGATTCGTCCATCTGACATACGCCCTGATGGATGTTTAAAGTACGTGGAACCATAAGCACCATTTTTATTCATAGTTGGATAGTCAGTTGCAGCATTTCCAGTGTCACTTGTAGAGTCACCAAAGTTGAAGATAGCTTCATACGGCAGAGGGTTTCCATTTGAAACAATACTTCCAAAAAAACCACATGCGAATGTGATAATGAAGAGAATAAAGATCTTCATGGTGTTATAGAAATATTAGAAATGCCTTGTGTTTTTGTGATTTTAGAAAGGGTATTGATCTGCTTTATATATTTTCCACTTACCCATTTGTCCTGTCACGTAACGATCTTTTTTAATTTGCGGGTTGTAAACTATTTAACTATTTTTAGTTTTATAATCTATGATGTTAGATCCAACTCACACTATCCAACGCATGCCCATCAATGAGCAAACATTTATTACCTTACGATGAACATTATTTGTTGTCATTGTTTTGGTTCTTTCTATTGTTGTTGCTTCCACTTTCTATTTTTGTTGTTTTCATCTAAACACTCTAAAACAAGATTCATACGCTAAAATTACAGGTCATAGTAAATCTTCTTTTTTCTAAAGTTCATAACATTTCTAAGAGAAATACTAACAAGTATTTTTTTCCCAAGGGAACTTGTTAAGGAATAAAAAAATAAAATGTAATTGTGGAAGTTGTGTATACACTACTTTAACTTGT
>PGTU02003361.1:0-32915 GCA_002896215.2 Cicer echinospermum
GATGAATAGAAAATCAAAATTGGATTAATCGAGAGCACAATCGAAGTGTGTGAACATGGTTTAAAATCACATAATGTCAAAATTTTGATTGACCCACGGATTCCAATTCAAATAGAGTTGGGCTCCTAGCAAATGGTCCGAGCTTACAATTGTCTTTTTCTTACACTTGGTTATGGTATAACGGCTACACATTTTATACAAGAACAGAAATGATCAGACCACTATGCAAAATGTGGGTCATCCTCCGTAGCTGAAGCGATGCATGTCCTCAAGTGCAAAAGACAAAAACCCAATTATGCAATCTATAACATATTTTGTTATCGAGAGCGCATATGGGAGTGAGACTACACTTCGTTTCGTTTCCTATATTTGTTGCAAGTGGGTCGATAATAATAATGGCGTTCGATTGATGAGTCCCGGGATTCGCTTTGTCGATTTTAATAGGGTGGGATACAAAGACGAGCCTTTTATTTTAGCGTCGCAACTCAACATGGTTTTATGTCACTGATCCTTCTAATGATAAATGGTCTGTGTTGTACCTAATCGACCAATAAAAAATAAGTGATGAATACAATAATGTGAGAAGATGTGGTAATGATCTTTTATTTTGCAACATCACAACAACCACAATGAAATTGAAATTCAACTGATGATGGTTTATATTTAGAGATGATCATGAATGAGGGAATTTGGATTTAATCTCGTTTTCGTATTAGTAAAATGACAAAACAAATGTGAATGTCACCAGGAAAGAAGAAGGGCCATCTTAATGTATATATATGTTAATTGTTTTTTTATATAAGACTATGCATGTAATCTGAACTGTGTTATTGTAAATATGCTGTAACTTGAATTGACTCAAACTGAACGATACATATGTTGTAATTGTATTCTCCTCAGTCATTTCTAATATTCAATGCATGTAATGTGAATGTGGTGTTTATAATAAGTTCTGATTAAATTATTTTCTGAAAACTGACGAACTGAACTGAACAGAGAGATCTCAGTCATTTCTAATAATTTCATGCATGTAATCTGAAATTGAGTGTTTTATACTAAGTTCTGATTAATTTATTTTCTGAACTGACTGATTAAAAAGGTTTTAAGTCATTCCCAACCCAATAAACCAAACACAAAAAATGAAATAAAACAATAAAAACAACACATGAGTTTGTGAAGAGGAAGGGATTTTGGTGTGACCAGTACTACTATGTGGTTTTGCTGTGTGAGCTTTGTTTAAAAAATAACATAACAAAACACAAAAACAATAAGGGCTTTTAACAGCGCTTATTTGGAAAAAGCGCCTGTAAAAGAGCTTCTAAAATTAACCTAAAAGATACAGTTTTAGAGCGCTTATGTGGAAAAAGCGCTGTAAAAGGCTTTAAAAAACATTAAATATAACCATAATAACACACGGAGGTCTTTTACAGCGCTTATTTGGAAAAAGGCGCTGTAAACGATCATTTTAAAAATAAATAATGAGTGTGTTATACCTTTTACAGCGCTTTCCACACAAAGCGCTGTAAACGACTCTTTTGAAAGTGAGTAAAAAGACATTTTACAGCGCTTGTTTGCCAAAGCGCTGTCAAATGGCTTTAAAAATAATATTCATCAGACACCTAATTTCTTCAAACACACCTTGTACGCATCATGGGATTCAAAAAACATCAGACACAAACCCATTTCTTCAAACACATTGTACGCATCATGGGAATCCAAAAAACATCAGACATTAACCCATTTCATCAAACACCTTGTACGCATCATGGGAATACCCAAAAACACATTGTTAACAAAAACATCAGACACAAACCCATTTTTCGCAACATGGCAATGATCCTGAATACCAAGTTTCGATTTCAGAAGGAAAGAGAATGTAAAGAGATAAAAAGGGTGTTGAGGTGGAGATTGAATTGTGAAAGAGTAAGCTTTGATGTTTGTGAAGAAGATGCATAAAAGGAGAAGAGTTTGGTGAAGATGAAGGGATTTTGGTGGTGACCAGTTACTACTATGTGGGTTTTGCATGTTGAGCTTTAAAAAATAACATAACAAAACAGCAAAAACAATAAGGCCTTTTAACAGCGCGCTTATTTGGAAAAAGCGCTGTAAAAGGCCTACTAAAATTAACCTAAAGAGACATTTTAGAGCGCTTATGTGGCAAAAGCGCTGTAAAAGGCTTTAAAAAACATTAATATAACATAATAACACACGGAGGTCTTTTACAGCGCTTATTTGGAAAAAGCGCTGTAAAAGAGCCTCTTAAAATTAACATAAAGAGACATTTTACAGCGCTTATGTGTAAAAAGCGCTGTAAAAGGCTTTAAAAAACATTCAAATAAACATAATAACACACGGAGGTCTTTTACAGCGCTTATTTGACAAAAGCGCTGTAAAAGGCGTAAAAGGCATTCAAATAACATAATAACACACGGAGGTCTTTTACAGCGCTTATTTTTCAGAAGCGCTGTAAAAGAGCCTTTTAAGAATTTAACTAAAGAAGCCTTTTAGAGCGCTTTACAAAAAAAGCGCTGTAAAAAGGCTTATAAAAAGCGCGCTGTAAAAGTGTTACGTATATATAACAGTTACCTCTTCAGTTTCCTCTTCATTACGTAACCTTCATCTCAACCTTCATTTTCTCTCTTCTTTGCAAACCCTATCATCCCGTCCTTTACGAACGTTGTTTCCACGATCATCTCCTTCATTTCGAACCTTATTTCCATCCAAGATCATCTCTCCCATTTCACACAATATATTTTCATTGAAATACGTAACCCTCATTACGTATTTCTTCAAACCGTATTTCTGTGAACCATATTTCAGTGAACTTTCTGCAAACCCTCTTTTCTTTGCATTTCGTCTTTCTTCGAACCATCATTATTCAGGTATTGATGTTATAAAATTTTTGTAATCATTAAAATGCATGTTGAGCTTTTTTAAGATATACTGATACATGTTGAGTTTGTTTATAATAATGCATGATCCATGTTGAGCTTGTTGATGTTATATGTAAAGTGCATGTTGAACTTGTTGTAGTTAAATGGATACAAACAAAGATTTAGAAGTTCAAAATGAAGAAGTTGGCACCTCTAAGACTTACGAAAAAGAAGTCAAACGTGGTGCAACTATCATGCAAAGGTGATTAAAGCACGGAGCAGTGGCATTAAATTTGAGGTATACTATATATACTCTGTTTGCTGTGTGTTTTTTTTATCTTTTTTAGGGTTTTAGGGCATGTACTTACTATATGAGTTTATTAGGTTGGCTGGAACGAGAGTGGTCAGCCAGTTGACCCCAACAGCTCCATGTTTGTAAGCTACATTGGGGCTGTTGTTCGTCAAAATGTCCCAATAACAATAGACAACTGGAGAGATAAGGCGTTGAAGGATGCCAAAGATATCATCTGGAATGACATTCAGGTAAATATTTTGATCTACTCTTTTGTCATTTATAATGTTTTTCTGTAAAATACATTACTTATGATTGTTTTCATTGCAGACCACTTTTGTTCTTGATGAGGAACGAAAGTCATATGTTTTGAGAGTTGCTGGGAAAATCCATCGTGGATTTAGATCCCATCTCTCAAATTTCTATCTAAAAAGATAGAGAAGGAAACACAAATGCTGAACCTCCAAAGATATATCAACATTATATATCAAAGGATGAATGGAGTGCATTTGTTTCCAAACGTTCTGACCCGGCGTTTGTCGTAAGTTATTAATTTATTAGCATTTGTGTTTTATTATTCATATTCGTAGCGTATTTTAAATTTTTACACAATTGCAATTTTTTTTTTTATATAGAATATTAGTACGGCAAATCGCGAACGGGCAAGCAACCCAAAACACCCATACAAGAAATCACGTATGGGATATGCACGCCTTGAACAAAAAATTGTAAGTAATTAAACATCACTTGTAATTTGTATTATAAACTATAGTGTGTAACTAATTTGTATTATTTTGTTTATGATTTTAACGAATAGAGAAAAGACACCCAAGCCGATCAACCTTGGGTCGTCATATCTTATGGAAGGAAGCGCGTGTTAACAAAGATGGAGTGGTTGATAATGAAAATGTCAAGAAAGTTGTAGAACTTTGTGTAAGTATATTATCACTTTAATATTTTTTAATATTGTATTTTAAAAATGCTATTGAACTTATCTTTTTAATGTTACATGTATTTTAGGAAACTATTGAACAAAGTTCTGCAACTCAAGAGGGCAACAAGGATACGTGCAGGGACATTCTTGGGAAAGTGTTTAATGTCCCTGAGTATTCCGGTCGAGTTAGGGGAAAGGATTTGGCGTAACTCCCAAAAGCTTTTTTCCTCAAGAGAAGCGCCAAAAACCTTCCAACGAGGAAGTATTAGAGAAGCTCAGAATCTTGTCGGAGCAAGTGGCACTCTTGGTGAATACGAATAAAGACAAGCAACTTCCGGTTCAGCTCCAACCTGAAATACAAATGGAGAGTGAAACCGGGAGTTGCAACGTTGGTTTGAAGCGTATTCCCGAGGTAATTAATTACTTACTACTTACTTGCTTATGTAATTACTTATGTTTTAAACAAACTTATATATTAACTGTACTTATGTTTTAACTATTGATGTAGGGTGTCACCACATGTGTCCTATACTTATCCTCGCCGACTCAACGGAAGGTGGGAAAAGGAATATTGCACAATACTTCGGGAGAAGTATTGCACAATATTCCATCCCCGCGGGCCATGTCAAAGTATCGCCTACGGTTGCTTTCGAACCAACTGCACCGTTGCCCATACCGGACAACGATGGAGATATGAAGTTCTTAAGCGACGCTATTGGCAGTTACGTGGCATGGCCCACACACCTTGTTGCCCTTGAAAAAAGATTCCCAAGGACAAATCAGTTACATCTCCCGAAAAGGTTTGTCACATTTATTGCCTAAGGTTTTTTATTTTTTCAGATTCAATAAACTAACATTTTACCTCATTTTTGTAGGTCCAAATAAATAAACCACCCCTACAGCCAAAAAAGGCAGCAGACCTCAAAATTGGAGGTTAATAGGGCTGCCAAACTACAAAGGCTGGAGGGTAATAAAGCTGCAAAACTTGCAGCAACAAAAAATCTGGATCGGGGGAAATCGGTCGCGTGCTGCTGCTGCTCCTAATAAAAGTCAGCCACGCCTTGGTAAATACGGGGCGTGTCTTGACATCCAAATAAAAAGGAACATGGGCAGCAGCAACGATTCGCCCATTGTACAAATGAATCAAGACATCTTTGGAGATGAGTATATTGAATACCTCGAAAAGGAGCAAATGTACGATCTTCTCGAACATAAGGAGCTGAGTGTTACTGTAATCAGCTTGTACATAAGGTAAAAAATATTTTAATTGCATTTATTTGTAATTAATTAAATGTATTGGTAATTAATCTAGTTTAAAATTTTCATTGAAGGTTTTTGTACGAGAAGGTCGTGTGCACGAGGAATCTGTCAAATAAATACTCATTCTTGTCTCCGCATAAGATGTCGATGTTCAAACTCGATCCAGACAATGTAAAACACTACATTGTAGATATGTTTTTTAAGAAATAAAGAAAGTGATAAATTGTTCTTGGCACCATATAATTCAGGGTACGTAATTTTATCTTTTTTAATTGATGATAATTTAATTTATTAGTTGTGTATAAACAAAATTGCTTAACCAATTTTTTGTTGTTGTAGGGCACATTGGGTGCTATTTGCAATCAATGCGGTCTCTGAAGTTATATACTATTTGGATCCCGTGCACGGCAATTACAGCAATCACCCCGAAATAAAAGATATGCTCGACACGTAAGTAATATTCATTTATTTCTTACATATATATATATTTATATATATAAATATTCATGCTCTAATAATCACATTTATTCATTCGATAGTGCCTTAAAAGTTTATCGAGCTCAAAGAGGTGCTAAAGTGTCGAAGCAGAAGTCGAATAACATTACATGGATCTCAATAAAGTGCCCTCGTCAAACAAATAACATTGACTGTGGGTACTACATATTGAGATTCATGAAGGAGATTGTTGAGAAGAATAAAACTATTATCCCAGAAACGGTACGATATTTGCATTATATGATTTTCATATATAAATTATCTATATATTTGATACTAACTTAATATAATATGTTCAATTTTTATATTGCAGTACTTTGCCAATTCCAGTCCATCATATTCTGAGGAAGATCTGATGGAATTAAAGGAAGAATGGTGTCAGTACGTGCTTGACATGAAAATTATTTGATTTTCTGGGAAATAGCTTGTGCTGGGCAAGGGATCTGAATATTATATGGTAGCTAGTGCATATAATGTATATTCTGTTAGTTATTATATGTAAATGATCATAGGACACAATATATGCATATAATGGATCTGTTAGTTATTATATAATGGATCTGAATGTAGGTAATTAGGTTGTAAATTAGGTTGTATATATGTATCTGAATGTAGTTACTTAGGTTGTAAATTACAGAGTTACATATATGTTAAAAAGTTACAGAGTTCTGATTTATGTTCTATTGATTGTGTGAACTGATTGTCTATAATATGTTCTGTTCTACTGATTGTCTGTAATATGTTCTGTTCTACTGATTGTGAAGTGATTTTGGATCAAAAATAATTTTGGGTACAATGATAAAAGACAGCGCTTTTTAAAAAAAGTGCCATAAAAAGCTAAAAAGCATTTTTCATTTCAAATAATTAATTTACAGCGTTTA
Organism: Cicer echinospermum; assembly: GCA_002896215.2. NCBI lineage: Eukaryota > Viridiplantae > Streptophyta > Magnoliopsida > Fabales > Fabaceae > Cicer > Cicer echinospermum. The sequence goes on from PGTU02003361.1 coordinate 6,736, forward strand.
AAAAAAAAAAAAAAATAACACATTTTACAGCGCTTTTTTTAAAAAGCGCTGTAAAATGTTGTTCTAAAGCGCTTTAATGGTGCACCTTCAACAGCGCTTCCGTGAGAAAGCGCTGTAATATGTACAAGAAAAGCGCTGTAAAATGCAGACCCATAATATGAAATTATGGGTGGGCATATTACAGCGCTTTTTCGAGAAAGCGCTGTAAAATGCAGACCCATAATATGAAATTATGGGTAGGCATATTACAGCGCTTTCTCGAAAAAGCGCTGTAATATGTACGCCCATATATGAAATTATGGTGGGCATATTACAGCGCTTTCTCATAAAGCGCTGTAATATGTACACCCATAATTTCATATATGGGTGTGCATATTACAGCGCTTTCTCGAAAAAGCGCTGTAATATGTACGCCCATATATGAAATTATGGGTGGGCATATTACAGCGCTTTTGTGAGAAAGCGCTGTAATATGCACACCCATAACTCATATGACGGGGTGCATATTACAGCGCTTTTTTGTGAAGAAGCGCTGTAAAATGTGCATAACAAGCGCGCGTTGTATTTACATGTTTTATAGCGCTTTTATGAAAGCGCTGTTGTATCATTTACAGCGCTCGTTTCCACAGCGCTTATTTTTTTGAAAAAGCGCTGTAAATGGCTTAAAAAAAGCGCTGTAAAAGCCGTTTTTTCGCGTAGTGAATATATTTTGTAACTCAATTGTATATCAATTGAGTCTATCTCTTAATTTCAATTATCAAATATATTACTTCAACATTTGGCTTATCCAATTATCTCAATATTAATATGTTACTTTATTTATTCAAGTCATTCGTCTAAATCGGTACTTCTCTTCGAATTATATTGGTACAATTGTATATATATTATTGATATAAATACTAAATTGGGACAAAAAAACTTCATATATTTTTTTTAGATCCATTTAAATTAAATAATTAAAAATACAACCGCACAAGGTACGGGTTAGCATCTAGTTTAAAATAATTTCAATGTAACCTTTAACAAGAAGATTATATTATGTTGTGAGATGTAATTAGAAGAAAGTATTAAATGGTTTTATGTAGTAATAGTTAATTAATTTTTATTAATTACAGAATTGATGGAGAAATTTGAGAAGTGGTATTGGGTAAAAAGGGATGAAAGTGCTCCCTTTCGTAACAAACAGTTTTCAAACACATAAAAGTAGAAAATTGCTTAAAAGAAGGAAACTAATGACAATCATACTCCCCTGCACCACGATCACATATATCACACTCACTTTCATCACTCATATGATATTTCAGCGAAACAATTATCAATTTATTATAATTTTATTTATAGATTTTAGATTGTTGTTAAGTGTAAGTACAGAAGTGCGCCTAAGAGTGGGGGTAAATTAGGTGTTTAGAAATTTTCTTGTGTTTAGAGATTTAGTGTTTGATTTTTCTGATTTAAGATAGTGTATGGAAAAGATAAATGGCAGAAAAATAAAGAACACAAAGATATTATCCTGGTTCCCCTTATCACCAAGGGTACATCCAGTCCTCTTGCACACCACAAGAGATTTTCCACTATTGTTAGAATAAGTACAAGTCCCACCCTAGGACCTTTCTTACAAACTCCTAACAATCACCCTAAGATAGCACACCACTATCTTAGTTTACAAAGCTTGAAGAAAGAACACCACTTCCCTCAATTTACAACACTTGAAGAAAGTACACCACTTTCTTCAATTTACAGCACTTGAATGGTTTAGCAATATGAATTTTGACTTAGATCAATATGATATAATAGGTGATGTACAATGATAACAATCCAATATAATTTCAAGTACACTAGAGAACTTTTCTCAATGATATGAAAATGTAAAATCTGTACTTGAAATATAAAAGTGAAACTTTGAATAAATCAAAACATTTTCGAAAGTTTGTTCAAAGTTTGTTCAAGGTTTTGATTGTAGGATTGGTTGTAGTTTGATCTGAAGTTATGGGGTATTTATACTCCATAAACATCTCTTCAGATTCGTGGCCATTGATCCAAGAGGTTTGATGAAAGAAAACAATGATTTGGAGCCATTCCAGATCTGAAAAATTGTATTGCTTCCAGTTGTATTCGAATACAGGATGTGTGTATTCGAATACACCTCTTTGTAACGTTCAAAATATTCAAAAATTACACCTTGTATTCGAATACACATGTGTGTAGTCGAATACAGATTAGTGAAAATTTGCCATTGGCTTACTTTGTATTCGACTACACATTGTCGTAGTCGAATACAACTTTGAGATTTTTGCTTCTGACTTGCTTTGTATTCGAATACAGGATGTTGTATTCTGTTAATGCATATTGGTTTTGCCTTGCTTAAATAATTTGACGAGCAGAGTTGTTTGTTGGGAATTCTTGGTTAATCTAGTATGAATTGATTATTATTGTAAATTCTTGTTGACACAATTTGGTTCAATTAATTTAATATAGTCGTTTAGAATTATAGGAAGAAATTGCATCCATGCATGTTTATTCTATAGAACTGGCTTAGTATTGGGTGAAATTGTTTTGATTTTTGAACTTAATGAAGTGTAATAAAATGCACAAATAGATAGTAATAGGTTTTGACTTGTCTTAAAAGGAGGGTTCATCTCTGAATAAGGATTATGATAGAAAAATTTGTGATGAGACAAAATTAAGTGTACTGCAGAGTTTTTAATGTGTGATTGGTTTTAAGGTGGAGATGATAAATTTGATAATGTTTTTGAAATTGAATGAATGTTAATTGTTTGAGTCACCTTGGCTGCTCCGTAAACCTTCTATTCTCATCATTAGTAGAGAGGTAATGCAATGTCTACATTCTTCACATCACAAGTGTCCTTCGTATCATCACCAAACTCATACATCTAATTTTTTTTTATGTATTAATATATTGTTTTCCTTTACATTTTCCTTTTTTTTTTAATTATAGATGTTTACTTTGCAACATGTTTCTATGTTCTAATTAAATTTTATGGTGCAAATTTTACCAAAACAATGAATTGAAACTGATGTTCAATGTAACTATCATGAGATTAGAATTACTAATGGTCCTATTTTTTTCACGTTAAAACTGAACCAAAGTAAAGGTGGGTTAAATAGTCAATTTTCTTAGAAATTATGCAAATATAATATTTTATATATGTATATTGTGTTCCTACGTGTACTTATATTTGTTTGAATGAAAATACATTACATTTGAAGAAAATACGAAGTTATCTTATTTGTTCTGGAATTGATTTGAACTATACTAGATAAATATGACATGATGATTCGTTAAACATGTCAAATACCTTAGAAAAAGAGGAAGTTAATCTAGATATGAGCAATCAACTAGAGGACATGATATTGGACAAAAGTCTTTTAATCGTACACATGTATATGATAATTTGTGTAACACCCCGATTTTCAAAGCGAGGGTGTATTTTTTTTTCAAAAGAAATTAAACTAAAATAGAGAAATAAACAAGGAAATGGCTTTGGATAAATAATTGAGTCATTATAATTTACAAGTAGCGGAAAAGTTTCTCCAAATATAAATCCAAAGCATTTACACAACAACAAATGGTACATGGAACCCATTCAAATAAGATGTCAAACTGACAATATTAGTATAAGTACAATTTTCCAAATTAAAATACTCCAACCCAAAAAGAAGGACGTCTAGTCCCTATACATCAACCTAATCTTATCATCCTACCAAAAACTATACACCTTGAGTGATCTCCACGCGCCCCGTGAGATCCTCCTAACGTAGCTGCAGTCAAGCGTTCCCATCTCCATTCCCGTCCGTAGGGTACGAACCGGTAGGATCGTCCTGACTCTCATCTGAGGGCAAAGGCCAGATTTCCACAATAATTGTAAAGGGTCACCAACCGAAATTAACAGATAACACATAACATTTTAGTTTTAAATGCACAAAATAACCTTTCAACTAAGCATGCACCATAAAAGGGTTTCCATATGCCAAACATGCATAAACAAGGTTGAAAAATGAAGTTTTTAACAAAACAGCATTGTTGTATTCGAATACAGCATCTCTGTATTTGAATACAAGGCTGTTTCAGCATTCAACAGAAAAAATAGCATGTCTGTATTCGAATACAACAGTCTGTATTCGACTACACAGCAAGTCAGTAGCAAAACAGCATGTCTGTATTCGAATACAACAGTCTGTATTCGACTACACAATAAGTCAGTGGCAAAAACAGCATGTTTGTATTCGAATACAGCTTTCTGTATTCGAATACACATCAGACAGCAACAGGAAAACAACAAAAATTCAGCAAAAATCAGCTTTTTAAAGGGTTTCAAAACCAATCAACACTTACACACAAATCCGAACAATCACACTTAGCAATTCCACACACATCACCACGACAAATTGGTTTCGAAATAGTTTTACAATCCATCACACTTACACACGATAATCAATACATAGCACTTAGCAATTCCAACACAATTACCACAACAAGTTGAGTTTCGAAATAGTTTACAATCAGTCACTTACACACAAAATCAATACATAACACTCAGTCATAACTTGATTCAAACACGACTCGTGTGCCAAGCACCCTAATGCGATGCGTATATGCTAAAATGCATGGACTCGGAATTCCAAACCAAAACCCTCCTCGAAGGGCCGTAAATCATGATTGTACCGCCTATCGCAGGCCAAAGTACCAATTACCGAGGTGCCACCTATCACGGGTCTGCACGGTTTACTAAAATAACGTAAATTGTAAATGTACCGCCTATCACAGGCCAAAGTACTATTTACCAAGGTGCCACCTATCACGGGTCTGCACAATTTACAAAAAGGCGAAAACCATAAACGTACTGCCTATCACGGGCCCGTATCGTTTATCGAGGTGCCACCTATCACGGGTCTGCACGGTTTTCAAAAACGTAAATCATAAATGTACCGCCTATCACACAGGCCAAAGTACTATTTATCAAGGTGCCACCTATCACGGGTCTGCACGATTTACAAAAAGCATGAAAATGCATGAGCATATATTGACTCCATCCACAACAATCGTTAAGCAAATGCAGATATTAAAAGATTCCCCGTTTTTAATACTCATTTAACTTAAACGATTTTCCAAAACAACATTAAGTAAACCGAGATATTAAAAGATTCCCCATTTTTAATACTCGTTTAACTCTAATGATTTTCAAAACAAAACATTAAGCAAACAGACATATTAAGAGATTCCCCATTCTTAATATACTTTTGACTTAAACGATTTCCACACAAAACATTCAGTAAACAAGACATTAAGATATTCCCCATTCTTAATACTCCTTTACTGAGACGATTTTCAAAAACAAACATTAAGTAACCGAGACATTAAGAGATTCCCCATTCTTAACGCCCAGTTAACTTAAACGATTTTCAAAACAACATTAAGTAACCCAGACATTAAGAGATTCCCCATTCTTAATATCCAGTTAACTTAAACGATTTTCATAAACACACATTAAGTAAACCGAGACATTAAAAGATTCTCCATTTTTAATACTCGTTTAACTCTAATGGTTTTCAAATTCCACACAAAACAAACTCAAAACATATTATCAAATTCAATTCACAATCCACACCAAAACACATCAAATTTCATCGGTATTAACTTAGAACACGTCAAATACGACAAACACAAATCAACACAACATAACACTCAAACACATCAAATTTCATTTACCCATAATCATACACAAATGAGTTAAGTCCATTTTCTACGAAACACCAATCAATATCGTCAAGACCTAACTCTAAGACTTTACCCACAAAACCTTAGATTCATTTTCCCTAAATCAATACATTCAACCCTAACAAATTCCTTTCCACACAACTACAAATAAGTCCCTAAATGCAAACTAAAAGTTTGGAAGGAGCCCTTACCTTCGCGTTAGCTCTAACGTGCGATTACGGCACCGTGAGTAAATCCGGTGAAATCTCCGCTCGCAACGCCGCTTCCAAATTAGTTCACTAGCACCGTAGCACGGAGGTGAGCAACCTTCCCTTCTATCACTTCTTGAAACGTCGTTTAGATCTAGGTGAAACGGGAGGTTTGTGTTTGAATCCCTAATACCGTTTTTCTTCGTTTTCGAAACAATGAGAAAGTATGAAGCTGAGAAAACCTTGCTCCCTTACCCACTAATCCTTGGGTTTCTATTCTTGAAGTCAAAGAAAGAAAAGGAAGCAAAATCAACGAAGAAGAAAATGGGAGGAGGAGATGGTTTTCGCGAGGCAGAGGAAGAAGAAGGAGTTTCTCTGTTTTCTTTCCTTTGCTTTTCCTTTCTTTCTTTTTCCTTCCTTTCTATTTCCTCTCTTTCTATTTCCTTTTCTTTCTTTTCTACCTCCTTTCTTTTTCCCTCCAAACAACTATATATATATATATATATATATATATATATAATATATATTAATTACTTTTAACAAATATCTCAAAATATCTAGATATTTGTTAAATTACCATTTCACCCGTAACGCATTAAATTCTTCCTAAACGATTCACCGCAGTTAATTTAATTTATTTATCGACGAGTAATTCTAATCGGCATCAAAATATCTTTTTGATCATATAAACTCCAAAATATTATTATCTTTGGCTAAAAAGCCTCCGAGCCAAAATCCAAAATACACAAAAATACATAAAATACACTTTAAAATTATGGGTCTTACAGTTTGTGTAGGGAAGAGGAATATACATTGTATCCGGGTTGCACTAGCTTCACATGGTTGTTTGCGGTGCTGAGATTGTTCAACTTGAAGGCGAGAAATGGATGGACAGATAAGAGCTTCACCGAATTACTCAAATTGTTGAAAGAAATGCTCCTATAAGGTAACACATTGTCGAATCGTAATTATGAGGAAAAGAAGATATTGTGTCCAATAGACATGGAGTATAGGAAAAGACATGGATGCCCTAATGACTATTTATTATATAGAAATGAGTTTGAAGAATTCAATAAGTGTCCTAGGTGTAGACTATCACGCTACAAAGTGAAGGATGGTGATTCCATTTATGACGAAAGTACAAAGAGGCCTCTTGCGAAGTTGTTATGGTATCTTCCAATAGTCTAAGGTTCAAAAAATTGTTTGCTAATATCAATGATGAAAAGAATGTAAGATGGCATGCCGATGAGAGGAAGCATGATGGACAACTCCGTCATCCAGTTGATTCTTTGCAATGGAAGAAAATTTATGATTTGTACCTGGAGTTCAGAAATGAGCCAAAGAACCTTAGGCTTGGACTTGCTACAAATGGAATGAATCCATATGGAAACTAAGCAGTAATCATAGTTCATGGCTCGTTCTACTAGTTATCTACAACCAACCTCATAGGATTTGCATTAAGCGTAAATACATTAGGTTATCTATGATGATTTTAGGTCCAATACAACCTAAAAATAACATAGATGTTTATCTAAGTCCATTGATTGAAGATTTCATAATGCTTTGGAAAGGTGTTGATGTGTTTGATGGGTATTATCGTGAATATTTTAAGATGCGTGGAATGCTATTTTGCACCATCAATGACTTTTCTGCATGTGGAAACTTGTGTGGCTATAGTGTTAAGGGACATAAAGCATGTCATATATGTGAAGAAGGCACATGCTACCAACAATTAAAATATGGAAGATAAACTGTTTACGTTGAGCATCAAAAATTTCTCAAGTCTAATCACCCATACCGTAAGTTGAGAAAAGCATTTAATGGACACCAAGAGCATGAAATTTTCCATAAACCCTTAATTGGAGAGCAAGTTTATCAACGGGTTAAGGATATCAACGTTATCTTTGGAAAGAACCAAAGACAAACATATGAGAAAAATTTATGGAAGACGAAGTATGTGTACTTTGATCTTCCTTACTGGTCTAGTCTAGATGTAAGACATTGTCTTGATGTGATGCGTGTGGAGAAAAATTTGTGTGACAGCGTAATTGGAACATTTCTCAACATCCAGGGGAGAACAAAGGATGGCTTAAATTCTCATCTTGATATGGTTGAGATGGATATACGACAATAATTAGCTTCACAATCAGCAGGTAAAAGAACATATTTGCCTCATGCTTGTCATAGATTGTCAAAAAAAGATAGGATAGGCTTTTGTGAGTGTTTACGGGGAATAAAAGTGCCGCATGGCTACTCCTCAAATGTCAATAGTCTTGTCTCAATGAAAGATTTGAAATTAGTTGGCTTAAAGTCTCGCGATTACCAATGGCTTTATGTGGCATATTTCCTAAAATAGTAAGAGATGTCTTAACTAGGTTGTGTATATTCTTCAACGCTATTTGTAGCAAAGTCGTTGATCCTCAAAATTAAATGAGTTGGAAAATGAAGCTACTATTACCTTGTGTCACCTAGAAATGTATTTTCCTCCTTTTTTTAACATCATGGTTCATTTAATTGTTCATTTAGTTAGCGATATTAAATTATGTGGTCAATTTTATTTGAGGTGGATGTATATAGTTGAGTGGTACATAAATTTTTTAAAAGGATATGTGAAGAATCCACACCAATGTGTAAAATTCCGCAAGTGTACGGATTTGCCAAGTAGTATATATAAGATTATGGTATCTATCTAGATTAATTTAACAACTATCAAACTAATCATTTTATATTAATTAAGACTAAGAAAAATATGTTGGTTTGTGATAACAATAAAACATAACGATAGCATAAAAAAAAACGAGAGTATATAACAACACAACTTTTACTTAATAGAAATAAAACATAGGGTCATGGTTTCACTTGTAATATCAATACCTCAAATTCTAGTTTTATATGAATTTTTATTTATTTTCTCAATTATCAATCCCTCCTTAAACCTATTAAAAAAGATTTGTCATTCAATGTAATAATTTTTTCCTGAAATTAAGTCTTTGATTGATCATACAAAAAATATAATTAAGAGAAATCATAAAGAACCAAGAGGTTGAGTGATTCAAAGATTAGTATCTATGTTTCATCATACAAGAATCCTAATCTCAATTATCTTATAGATCTACTAATTAAGTGTAGTTGGTCACTAGTCAATTGATTGATTAAGGCATGCAAAGGTCGGCCATCCCAAACATGTAAATAAAATAGTTTAATTGAGATAAACAACAAAAATATAAGATAAAACTAGAATTTGAAATTAAGAGATAGTAAAAAGGTATCTTAATCACAAGATTCACCAAAACCTAGAAGAGAGCTTAGTTACTCATTGACATATTGAAAATAAAATATATATTAACACCCTCAAAGAATATGATTTTTTTTGCTCCAAAATTTGAGATACTTTATTCGAGCTCCAAACACTTCTAAGTTTCCTAGTTGTTTCTCCTTATTTTCTCTTTCACTAATTTTTCTGCTTCCAATTTTTTTTTTTCTGTGTGGCTCATCTTCCTTCTTTCGTAACATTTTCTTATCATAAAATTCAATCTTCTTGAAGTGTGCAACAAACCTACTCTTGCACTCATAAGCTGAAACATTAAACTTGATATCTTTGCACTAAAAACTTAGTTTATTTGACCAATTTGAATTATTTTATCATTTCATGATCAATTATGCAAATATAATGAATAAATAAGAAGAAGTTGAAATCAAAACTATAACATAAGATAAAATAGAGGGCAAATATCCTTTTAAAATCCTATAAAAATAGGTTTATCATACACCATCCTGAAGATCTATTGTTGAAAGGTACATAGCAAAAGAAGCTATTGAGTTTTGTTCAGACTGTATGTCGAAAGTAGAAGCCATAGGAATTCATAGATCTCATCATGAGGGAACATGTGTGGGTAATGGTATACGAGGCATACAACTTAAGAGCATGGGACGGAAGGAAGTACTTCAAGCACATTTGTATATATTGAATAACACTGATGAGGTTCAACCGTACCTTTCTACTCATAAAAGCATTGTGAAGAAAAATATCCTATATTGAATGGAAAATGGTTGTTGAATGAGCATAAGAAGACTTTCTTAAAGTGGTTTAAAAAAACCATTTTAACCAACAATACATTTTCTGATGCATTAAAATGGCTAGCAAATGGGCCTTACTTTGATATCATAACTTGGACTGGCTACGATCAATTAATGTTACATTCTACCCAAAGAGTTAGGATGACAATAGTACCATACAAAATAGTGGGGTTATGGTCGTAGTTGAGTCCATGCATTTATTTATTTCAAGTGATAAAAACCCAGTTACGGCACCCATACGTTACTTTGGGACCATTGAAGAGATTTGAGATGTCGATTTCATTAAATTTAAAGTGCTTGTTTTCAAATGAATAATGAGAGAGAAGCAAAAATTGTTTCGATAGAGAGAAGCAAAACGATTTATGAGATACTAGAGGGAAAATGGGAAGTAAGGGAAATGGGTTTACTGAAAAATGAGAGAAATAGGAAAAAAGGAAAAACCATTTCCAAATGAAAACTGGAGAATATTTTTGTGCATTTAATTTTTTTACAAAAGAGTATAATATTTTTGTGAGAAAATGTGACACCTTAATGTAGCTAATAGTAGTTTTAGTGATAAATAAAAAAAACATCACAATATTTGATTGTCATAGTAGATTTCTTTTTTTGTAGTGAAGTATAAATAATTTTTTTTACTTCTATAGTACATTTAAAAATTAATATGTTTTGGTATTATCAAATTAAATCATTTATAGTTGAATAATATGTTATCTATGAATGAGTTTAACCATAATTTACATTTGTTACTATCAGATTTTTATATTTTATCTTTTAGGACTATTTTGAAATAAATTTTTTGGTTATGTTAAAATTAAAATCATGAAAATAATGTATCTAACTACTGACGTCAAAATTGAATAGATAAATATATCAAAACTATTAATTTAATCAATTTACTATAGTAATGCTCACGTGGACAAATTAAGAAAAATGATTGGTCAAAATATAAATAGTACAGATAAACTTTTTTATAGTACCTTAGAACTTGTCTTATTATTTTTATTTTTTATAAATAATAATTTTACTTTATTTATATTTATATAAATAAAAATACAGAAATAGGCACGAAATTTCACAGAAAGTATACCTGCGAAAGTTTCTTAGGATCTAATTAAAATAAACTTTGCTGAGAAAAATTTCTGCAGATATTGCCGCGTGATGCTTTCAATTTTCTGTGGAATTATAATCACATATAAATCCGCATCAACATGAAAGTATACGTGATCTTCATGTATTACCTGCGGAATTAATTTCGCAGGAAATTCTAGATGAAAAACTATGACTTCTTATAGTGTTGTGATATACCACTAAATCAATTGCATTGATTGTGGGGAAAGGGTGACCAAAACGCAATCACTATTCTAGAAAATGAATATTTTGTTGGTACCACTACGCCAAAAATGACATTTATCAGCGCCTATTTTACAGTGCTTGCTAAACACAAGCGCTGTTGTAATTATATTTTAAAAATAACGGAACCTTTTACAGCGCTTTTGATTCAAAGCGCTGTAAAACAAGCGTTGTAGTAGGTCATATAACGTTTGCGCATCACGTTATAAGGCTTTTACAGCGCTTGTCAAAAAAGCGCTGTAAAAGGAAGCGCTTTTGCGTATCAGTTACAGCGTTTTTTTCACAAGCGCTGTAAAACACATGCGCTTTCATTGAATTTAACTACCTATTACAGCGCTTTTTTCACAAGCGCTGTAAAACACATGCGCTTTCATTGAATTTAACTACCTATTACAGCGCTTTTTTCACAAGCGCTGTAAAACACATGCGCTTTCATTGAATTTAACTACCTATTACAGCGCTTTTTTCATAAGCGCTGTAAAATACATCTTTAAAATAATTATATACGTTGGAAACCCTCATATCCTCTACATCTTTCAAATAATTATATACGTTGGGAACCCTAATATCCTCTACGTACTGTGCGGCCATCTACGTTGTCTAAGGTATTTTTTACACATGATCTGTTATGTTTTGTTACATATATATTAAATCTACTAAAAATTGTTATATATATATATATTAAATCTCTTTTACACATGATCTGTTATGTTTTGAAATTGTCAAAATTGTCAAAAACTCATACCACATGATCTGTTCTGTTTTGAAATTGTTAGTTGATATTGGTTTCTTTTTGAAACTTGTTGATATGTTTTGGAAGCTTATTATTTTTGTTACTGCATTTATATAGGTGGTATAATATGGATAGGAAATGGATTTCAGCCAATCGATTGTCAAAAGAGTATGAAATTGGAGTGAAGGAGTTTGTTGAGTTTGCAGTGAAGAATGCAAAAGATCCAAATAGAGTAGTTTGTCCTTGTTTAAAAATGTTGTTTTGGAAAACGTGTTAGAGAAGATGAATTAGAAGGACATCTAGTATGTAATGGAATTGATCAAAGCTACACATGTTGGATAAGACATGGTGAGAAAAAAAAAGGAAACATTAATTTTGAGAATAGTTCGACATATGCTTCAACTGACTTCGATACAGATACATATGAGCCGGACCGAGTTGATGAGATTGCAAAAGCAGTTGAAGAAGATCTTCGAGATTGTCCTAAAATGTTTGAAAGTTTGTTGAGTGATGCAGAGAAAGAATTATATAATGGTTGTACTAAATTCACAAGACTGTCAGCGATATTAAAGTTGTACAACTTAAAAGCGAGTAATGGATGGTCTGATAAAAGCTTTACAGAATTATTAACACTCATAAAAGATATGTTGCCAGATGATAATGAACTTCCCAGTCGAACCTACGAGGCTAAACGGATTTTGTGTTCTATTGGAATGAGTTACGAAAGGATTCATGCGTGTCCTAACGATTGCATTTTATTTCGAAACGAATATGAACTACTTAAGGCGTGTCCGAAATGCAATGTCTATCGATATAAGAAGAAAGAATCTACTCCAGCAAAAGTCGTGTGGTATTTTCCTATAATACCAAGATTTAGGCGCATGTATCGCAGTGAAGAAGATTCAAAACACTTGACATGGCATGCAGATGAAAGAATTAGAGATGGAATGTTTCGACACCCTGCAGATTCCCCACAATGGGCAAAAATTGATCACTAGTATCCTGAATTCGGGATAGAGTCAAGAAATCTAAGACTTGCACTTTCTACTGATGGAATGAATCCACATGGTCTTCAAAGCATCTCACATAGCACGTGGCCTGTGATTTTGGTAATATATAACCTACCTCCATGGTTATGTATGAAGCGTAAGTTTATGATGCTGTCTCTGTTAATTTCTGGACCCAAACAACCGGGGAATGATATCAACGTATACTTGACTCCTTTAATTGAAGATTTAAAAATTCTGTGGGAGACAGGTGTGGAAGTTTATGATGGGTATAGGAAAGAGTGTTTCAATTTGAGGGCTATGTTGTTCGACACAATTAATGATTTTCCAGCATATGGTAATTTATCAGGATATAGCATTAAAGGTCAGTGTGCATGTCCTATATGTGAAGAGAGTACAAATTGGATGCGGTTGAAACATTGTAAGAAGAATGTGTTTCTTGGACATCGTAGATTTTTACCTTATAGTCATCAGTATCGTGGGTGGAGAAATGCATTCAATGGAAAATCAGAGGAAGGTAAAGCTCCTTTAGCACCGACTGGATATCAAATACTTGAAAAAGTACAAGGTTTGACCAATAAATTTGGCAAACCTTTTGCGGGAGAGCTCGTGAAAACTGGGTGGAAGAAAAAGTCAATTTTCTTTGAATTGCCATATTGGAAGTCATTGTATGTAAGACATTTCCTCGATGTGATGCATATTGAAAAAAATGTATTTGAAAGTGTTATTGGTACGTTACTCAATGTTCCAGGAAAGTCTAAAGATGGCGTCAATGCAAGATTGGACTTGGTCGATATGGGAATAAGAAATGAACTGGCTCCATTAAAGAAAGGAAATCGCACATATCTACCTCCAGCCGCTCATACTCTATCTAGAAAGGAAAAAATTGTTTTATGTAAATTTCTACACGAAGTTAAAGTTCCAGAAGGATACTCTTCGAACATTAAAAATTTGGTTTGTATGAAAGACCTCAAGTTAAAAGGTTTGAAGACCCATGATTGTCATATTATAATGGAGCATTTGCTACCAATAGGTATACGTTCCATTTTACCTGAAAAAGTTCGACTAGCCTTAACTAGATTATGTTTCTTCTTCAGGGAAATTTGTAGTAAAGTGATCGACCCTCAGAAATTACCGACATTGCAGAGGGAAATTGTTGTTACTTTGTGTGAGCTTGAAATGTATTTCCCACCATCGTTTTTTGATATAATGGTTCAGCTTACTGTTCATCTGGTTAAGGAGACACAACTTTGTGGGTCAGCTTATATGAGATGGATGTATCCGATAGAACGATATATGAAAATATTAAAAGGGTACGTAAAAAGTAGAAGTCGACCAGAAGGTTGTATTGCTGAATGATACATTGTTGAAGAGGCTGCTGAATTTTGTACTGAATATTTGTCCAATGTTGAATCCATAGGGCTTCCCATGTCTCGTCATTCGGGAAGACTATCAGGAGAAGGGATAACTGGAAGGAGACTACTGACTATATCAAGGACAGAATGGGAGCAGGCACAATTGTATGTTCTGCACAATGATGATGAGGTTCAACCGTATGTTATAATACACATTGATCAGTTATCTCGTTTGAACATGAATAGGAATCAAAATTGGATAACTCGAGAGCACAATCGAAGTTTTGTAACATGGTTAAAAAATCACATAATGTCAAAATTTGATATAGACCCCGGATCAATTTCAAATAGATTGAGGTGGCTAGCAAATGGTCTGAGCTTACATGTCTTTTCTTACACTGGTTATGTTATTAACGGTTATGTAAGACCCATAATTTTAAAGTACCATTTATGTATTTTTGGTGTATTTTGGATTTTGGCTCGGAGGCTTTTAAGCCAAAGTTAATAATATTTTAGAGTTTTATAATCAAAAAGATATTTTGATGCCAATTAAAATTTCTCGTCGATAAATAAATTGAAATTAACTGCGGTGAATCCTTTACGGAATTTAATGCGTTTCGGGTGAAACGGTAATTTAACAAATATCTAGATATTTCGATATATTTGTTAAGTTATATTTTTTAGGTTTATATATGTTTGTTTGGAGGGAAAAAGAAAGGAAAACTAGAAGGAAGGAAAAGGAAAAGAAAAGAGTATATAAAGGAAAGAAGGAAAAGGGAAGAAAGGAAAAACAAAGGAAAGAAAAAGAAAGGAAGGAAAATTGGAATTTTCCATCTTCTTCCTCTCTGATACCCGTGAACCAAATTCCCTCCTTTCTCCCATTCTCATTTTCGTCACTTTCTTTTCTTCAAAACTAGTAACCCAAGGTTGGGTGAGAGTTAGATCAAGGTTTTCGCAACTTCACTCTTCCTCTTTGATTCGAAAACGAAGAAAAACGGTTTTTGAGATCCAAACACAAACCCCCTCCGTTTCTTCAAGATCCAAGCTTCATTTCGCGAAGAGTCAGAAGGGAAGGTTGCTCACTACCACGCCACGGTGCTAGGGGACCTATTTGGAGGCGAAGTTGCGAGCGGAGATTTTACCGAAATTACTCGCGGTACCGGAAACGCACGTTAAAGCTAACGTTGAGGTAAGGGCTCCTTCCAAACTTCTAGTTTGCATTAGGGACTTATCTGTGGTTGTGTGGGAAGGAATTTGTTAGGGTTAAATGTATCGATTTGGGGAAAAACGAAACTAGTGCGTTATGGGTAAAACCTTAGAGTTAGGTTTTGTTTATAATGATGAATGTTTCGTGGTAAATGAATTTGAATGTCATTGTGTATGATTATGAGTAAATGACATTTGACGTATCTGGGTGTTATGTTGGCTTTGATTTGTGTTCGTTGTATTTGGCGTGTCCGTACTTGATGTTTGTTAATTGGTGTGGTTGTTGTGAATTATGGTTTGAATGTGAGAGTATGATTGAGTTTGTTTCTGTGGAATTGAAAAACCATTAGAGTAAACGAGTATTAAAAATGGGGAATCTTTTAATACCTCGGTTTACTTAATGTGCTTTTGAGGAAAAGGTTTAAGTTAACTGGGCGTTGAGGATGGGGAATCTCTTAATGTCTCGGTTACTTAACTATCGTTTTGAAAATCGTTTCGGTAAATGAGTATTAAGAATGGGGAATCTCTTAATGTCTCGTTTACTGAATGTTTTGTGAGAAAATCGTTTAAGTCAAAAGTATATTAAGAATGGGGAATCTCTTAATATGACTGTTTGCTAAACGTTTTGTTTTGAAAATCATTAAGATAAATCGGTATTTAGAACGGGGAATCTCTTAATGACTTATTTATTTAATGTTGTTTGAAAGTCGTTTAAGTTAAATGAGTATTAAAAATGGGGAATCTTTTAATATCTGCATTTGCTTAACGATTGTTGTGAATGGGGTCTGTGTATGCTCATGCATTTCATTTGGTAAATTGTGTCGACCCGTGATAGGTGACACCTTGGTAAACTGTACTGACCCGTGATAGGTGGTACGTTTACGATTTACTTTTTGGTAAATCGTGTTGACCCGTGATAGGTAACACCTTGGTAAATTGTACTGACCCGTGATAGGTGGTACATTTACGATTTACGTTTTTGGTGAATTGTGCTGACCCGTGATAGGTGGCACCTAGGTAAACAGTACTGGTCTGTGATAGGCAGTACGTTTACGATTCTCGCTTTTTCTTTTAGTAAATCGTGTTGACCCGTGATAGGTGACACCTCGGTAAACTGTACTGACCCGTGATAGGTGGTACGTTTATGATTTACGCATTTTAGTAAATCGTGCTGACCCGTGATAGGTGGCACCTCGGTAATTGGTACTTTGGCCTGCGATAGGCGGTACAATTATGATTTACAGCCCTTCGAGGAGGGTTTTGGTTTGGAATTCCGAGTCCATGCATTTTGGCATATACGCATTGCATTAGGGTGCTTGGCACGCGAGTCGTATTTGATTTGAATTTTGATTTATCGTGGTAATTGCGTTGAAAATGTTAAGTGTTATGTGTTGATTATTGTGTGTAAGTATGATGGTTATCGAGATCCCAAATTGTCGTGGTAATCGCGTAGTACTTGCTAAGGGTTAAGATATGAATTTGATTTGGAATGACTTGAGTGAATGCATGAATTTTTGGAAAAACGATCAGGGAAATCGACTTCCCAATCGATTGGATGAGTTGCAGGAAGTTCACTATTTTAACCTAATCGATTTGCCAATCGATGGTATAAATATATCTTTCAAAATCTTTTAAGAAATCGATTTGGAAATCGATTGGCAGAGAGGCAGGAACTCAGCAAAACTGCAAAAATCGATTTGGAAATCGATTTGGCAACACAGGGACTCATCAGAACTGACAAAATCGACTTAGAAATCGATTTGGTCATGCAAAAACTCAGCAGAACTGACCAAATCGATTTGGCAATCGATTGGCTCAGCAAAAGTCCTTATTTTGAGTTAGATAATCGATTGCTCAATTGATTTATCAATGCTTTGGTCAATTATGTATTACTTGATGGTTTGAGAACTTCATTTTGAGTTCATTGTTAATTGGCAAGCATTATATGAACTTTTAGCATATGGAAAATCCTTTTAAGGTGCATGCTTAGTCGAAAGGTTATTTTGTGCATTTAAAACTTAAATGTTATGTGTTATCTGTTAATTTTGGTTGGTGACCCTTTACAATTATTGTGGAAATCTGGGCTTTGCCCTTAGATGAGAGTCAGGACGATCCTACCGGTTCGTACCCTACGGACGGGAATGGAGATGGGAACGCGTGATTGCAGTTACATTAGGAGGATCTCACGGGGCGCATGGAGATACTCAGGGTGTATAGCTTTTTGGTAGGATGATCAGATTAGGATGATGTATAGGAACTAGGTGTCCTTCTTTTTGGATTGGAGTATTTTTAGTTTGGAAAACTGTACTTATACCAATATTGTCAGTTTGACTTTTTACTTGAATGGGTTCCATGTACCATTTGTTGTTGTGTAAATGTTTTGGATTTATAATTGGAGAAACTCTTCCGCTGTTTGTAAATTATAATGACTCAATTATTTATCCAAAGGCATTTTCTGATTTAAATCTTTGTTCGTTTTTAATTACTTTTAAAAAAAAAATAAATAAAAAATACCCTCGCTTTGAAAAACGGGGTGTTACATTGTGGTATCAGAGCATAGGTTTGGTTTTCTTTGGGAGTTGTGGAACCTTGGTTATAGATTGTAGGTCGACCTTTAAGTTGGAGTTGTCATCTGATCATGTGTCGGTTTAGGTGACTTGAGTTGTCAAGTCCAATATAATTATATTGTGTTGTTATAGTCGGACGTTAGTTTGGAATTATTTGAAGTAGTGTTAAGACTCTACTTGATAATGGTTTTATAGGAAACCATGCCGCCAAGAAGGAATGACGCTCCGAGAGCCAACGCTAATAGGAATGATCAAATGGCGGAGGCTATGAATAACATGGCTGCTTCTGTCGCTGCACAGACTGCTGCCAAGACTCAACGGGATCTTGAAAAGAGGGGAAGAGAGATCCGTGTTGTAGAGTCAAGAGGGTTAGAAGACTTCCGTCGTTACAATCCTCCTAAGTTCAAGGGGGATGAGAATTCAGAGAAGGCGGATCAATGGATCCAAGAAGTGGAGAAAATCTTTGAAATGATAAATTGTCAGGCGGGAGTGAAGGTCAGCTATGCCACTTATATGCTGTTGGGGGACGCTGAGTACTGGTGGAGGAGTGCAAGGTTATTGATGGGAGCAGCCCACGAGGAGGTGAACTGGGAATCGTTTAAAAGGAAGTTTTTAGACAAATACTTCCCGATGAGTACCAGGACTAAACTGGGTGACGACTTTCTGAAACTTCACCAGGGGAGCATGACTGTGGGCAAGTATGCTGCTAAATTTGAATCACTATCGAGGCACTTCAGGTTCTTCCGTGAAGAAATTGATGAACCATTCATGTGCCATCGCTTCCAAGACGGACTGAAGTATGAGATTCAAGACTCCGTCTTACCCTTGGGAATTCAACGTTTCCAAGCGCTGGTGGAGAAATGTAGAGAAGTGGAAGATATGAAAAACAAGAGGGCTAGCCGAGTAGGGAATTTTAATTCGGGAGGCCCTAGTCGGGCGAATTATCAGAACAGGGGAAAGCAAGTGGCTAAACCTTATAATCGACCACAGAATAACAACGGTGGGCAGAGTCGCCCGGGGAACCAGAATTTCGGGAGGCAATGGGGGCAAGTGCTTCGATGTTTCCGATGTGGGGGAGAAGGACACTATGCTAGTGCTTGTACCGCTAACGTCCCCACCTGTCACAATTGTCGGAAGTCGGGGCACATGGCAAGGGATTGCACGGCTCCAAAGGTGGAACCAGTGGTGAATGTAGCTAGGGCTACCCGTCCTACTGCTAGAGGACGCATTTATTGTGTGAATGCTGAAGAGGGGAATCCATCTGGTAATCTGATTCAGCGTGATTGTGAGATTGCAGGTAACACTCTAACTGCACTCTTTGATTCGGGGGCAACCCATTCTTTCATTGCTATGGACTGTGTGAATCGCTTGAAGTTATCTGTGTCTGCTTTACCTTTTGATTTGGTTGTGTCCACACATGCTAAGACCTTAACCGTAAATTCAGCATGTTTACATTGTCGAATGACTATACATAATAGGGATTTCTTGGTTAATTTAATTTGTTTACCGCTACAATCACTCGAGGTCATCCTCGGTATGGATTGGATGTCTTATCACTATGTGATCTTGGATTGTGCTCGTAAATTGGTTCTTTTCCCCGAACCAGGAGTTGTTAGGTATTTAGCTGCTAACAGACTCCGAGTGTCGCTAAGTGAAGGGACTCATGAGTTTTTGTCTCTAGCCAATGTGGAGGCAAAGATAAGTGTGAACATAGAAGATGTGATACTTGTCAATGAGTATCGGGATGTGTTTCCAACGGAAATTCCAGGATTGCCGCCGGTAAGAGAAGTGGAATTCTTCATTGATTTGCACCCAGGAACGGGACCTATTTCAATGGCACCTTATCGAATGTCGCCATTGGAATTAAATGAGCTCAAAGGCCAAATTGAAGACTTGTTGGAGAAGAAATTCATCAGACCAAGTGTATCACCATGGGGAGCTCCAGTTTTACTAGTTAAGAAGAAGGACAGAAGCTCGCGCCTATGTGTGGATTATAGACAGCTTAACAAGGCAACTATTAAGAATCGTTATCCTTTGCCACGAATCGATGATTTAATGGATCAATTGAGAGGGGCCGCGATATTTTCGAAGATTGACTTGAAGTCGGGTTACCATCAGATTCGAGTAAGGGAAGGAGACATTCAGAAAACAGCTTTCAGAACCCGCTATGGACATTATGAATACCTGGTTATGCCGTTTGGAGTTACCAATGCACCGGCAATTTTCATGGACTACATGAACAGAATCTTTAATTCATTCCTTGATAAATTCGTTGTGGTGTTCATTGATGATATATTGATTTATTCGAGGACGGAAGAAGAGCATGGAGAACATTTACGACAAGTTCTTGAGATTTTACGCGAGAAGCGATTGTATGCCAATCTGTCGAAGTGTGAATTTTGGCTAGAGGAAGTGAATTTCTTGGGACATGTGATAACCAAGGAAGGAATCGTTGTAGATCCGGCTAAGATTGAGGCGGTTCTTGCTTGGAAACAGCCTCAGACGGTCACTGACATACGGAGTTTTGTAGGACTGGCAGGGTACTACAGGAGGTTTATCGAGGGTTTTGCTGAAATTGTGGCTCCATTGACACAACTTACCAGAAAAGATCAACCGTTCGCATGGACGGAGAAGTGTGAGGAAAATTTCAGTTACTAAAGAGAAAATTGACGACCTCACCTGTATTGGTATTGCCGCAATCAGAAGAACCCTATGAAGTTTATTGTGATGCATCCCACCAAGGGTTAGGATGTGTTCTGATGCAATACAAGAAAGTTGTGGCTTATGCCTCGAGACAATTGAAGATTCATGAGAGAAACTATCCTACCCATGATTTGGAGCTTGCCGCGGTTGTTTTTGCATTAAAGATCTGGAGGCACTATTTATATGGGTGCACGTTCACCGTGTTCAGCGACCATAAAAGCTTGAAATATTTGTTTGATCAGAAGGAGTTGAACATGCGCCAGAGACGATGGATGGAGACTCTCAAGGACTTTGATTTCACACTGCAGTACCACCCTGGGAAGGCCAATGTAGTGGCTGATGCGTTGAGTAGAAGAAGTGTATCGGTGTCTTCACTAATCATGGCTAGACAACAAGAGTTATGGGAAGCTTTTAGAGACCTGCACTTGAACGTAGAGTTTGCACCGGGGGAATTTTGAAATTCGGAATGATTAAAATTTCGAGTGGACTACTTGAAGACATTGCGAATGCTCAAGATGACGTCTTAATACAAGAGAAGAGGAATCTAATAGTACAAGGAAGACGACTGAGTTCAAGATTGGGGGCAGATAATATTTTACGATGTAATGGTAGGATTTGTGTACCAGAAATTACAGTTATGCGGAAAACGATTTTAGAAGGCATAAGAGTAAGCTCAGTATTCATCCTGGAGCAACAAAGATGTATCAGGATCTGAGGCAGAATTATTGGTGGCCAGGAATGTAGAAACATGTGGCGGAATATGTATCCACTTGTCTAACTTGTCAGAAAGCGAAGGTGGAACATCAGCGACCTGCGGGAATGTTGCAACCTTTAGATATACCTGAATGGAAGTGGGACAGCATTTCCATGGATTTTATAACCGGATTACCAAAGACAAGGAGGAAGAATGATTCTATATGGGTGATAGTGGACTGGCTGACTAAATCTGCTCACTTTTTGCCAGTAAGGACCACTTATAAGGTAGATCAGCTAACGGAGATCTACATTGCTGAAATTGTGAGGTTAGACGGGGTACCATCGAGCATTGTATCAGACCGTGATCCGAAGTTCACATCGCATTTTTGGGGAGCATTGCACGAAGCGTTGGGAACGAAGCTACGATTGAGTTCAGCTTACCATCGACAAACGGACGGGCAGACTGAAAGGACGAATCAGTCCTTGGAAGATCTGTTGAGAGCATGTGTATTAGATGATAGGGGAAGCTGGGATGATGTACTTCCGTTGATTGAGTTCACTTACAACAATAGTTTCCACGCAAGTATTGGAATGGCACCATATGAAGCTTTATATGGGCGCAAGTGTCAAACGCCCTTGTGTTGGTATAAAGACGGTGAGAATATGATTGTCGGACCAGAGATGGTGCAACAGACCACAGCTAAAGTAAGGAAGATCAAGGAGAAAATGAAGACTTCACAAGATCGCCAGAAGAGTTACGCGGACCAGCGTCGCAGACTTTTGGAATTCGAACAGGGTGACCATGTGTTTCTGAGAGTCACACCTACTACTGGAGTAGGTAGAGCCTTGAAATCGAAGAAGTTGACTCCGAAATTCATCGGACCATATCAGATTTCTGCACGAATTGGGCCGGTTGCTTATCGGATTGCATGTGTCATGTGTCACAGTTGAGGAAATATCTCGCAGATCCATCTCACGTGATCGAACCAGACGCAATCCAACTAAAGGATAACCTGTCGTTCGAAGTACCACCCGTGAGAATTGATGACAGGAAGATTAAGCGGTTGAGGACCAAGGATGTTTCGTTGGTCAAGGTGATTTGGAACCCAATCACTGGAGATGCGACTTGGGAATTGGAGAGCAAGATGAGAGAACAACACCCAGAGTTATTTATCGATGCATAGTTTCGAGGACGAAACTAATTTTAGTGGGGGAGTAATGTAAGACCCATAATTTTAAAGTACCATTTATGTATTTTGGGTGTATTTTGGGATTTTGGCTCGGAGACTTTTAAGCCAAAGTTAATAATATTTTGGAGTTTTATAATCAAAAAGATATTTTGATGCCAATTAAAATTTCTCTCGTCGATAAATAAATTGAAATTAACTGCGGTGAATCCTTTACGGAATTTAATGCGTTTCGGGTGAAACGGTAATTTAACAAATATCTAGATATTTCGATATATTTGTTAAGTTATATTTTTTAGGTTTTATATATGTTTGTTTTGGGAGGGAAAAAAGAAAGAAAACTAGAAGGAAGGAAAAAGGAAAAGAAAGAGTATATAAGGAAAGAAGGAAAAGGGAAGAAAGGAAAAACAAAGGAAAGAAAAAGAAAGGAAGGAAAATTGGAATTTTCCATCTTCTTCCTCTCTGTACCCGTGAATCCAAATTCCCTCCTTTCTCCCATTCTCATTTTCGTCACTTTCTTTTCTTCAAAACTAGTAACCCAAGGTTGGGTGAGAGTTAGATCAAGGTTTTCGCAACTTCACTCTTCCTCTTTGATTCGAAACGAGAAAAACGGTTTTGAGATCAAACACAAACCCCTCGTTTTCTTCAAGATCCAGCTTCATTTCGCGAAGAGTCAGAAGGGAAGGTTGCTCACTACCACGCCACGGTGCTAGGGGACCTATTTGGAGGCGAAGTTGCGAGCGGAGATTTTACCGAAATTACTCGCGGTACCGGAAACGCACGTTAAAGCTAACGTTGAGGTAAGGGCTCCTTCCAAACTTCTAGTTTGCATTAGGGACTTATCTGTGGTTGTGTGGGAAGGAATTTGTTAGGGTTAGAAATGTATCGATTTGGGGAAAAACGAAACTAGTGCGTTATGGGTAAAACCTTAGAGTTAGGTTTTGTTTATAATGAGAATGTTTCGTGGTAAATGAATTTTGAATGTCATTGTGTAATGATTATGAGTAAATGACATTTTGACGTATCTGGGTGTTATGTTGGCTTTGATTTGTGTTCGTTGTATTTGGCGTGTCCATACTTGATGTTTGTTAATTGGGTGTGGTTGTTGTGAATTATGGTTTGAATGTGAGAGTATGATTGAGTTTGTTTCTGTGGAATTGAAAAACCATTAGAGTAAACGAGTATTAAAAATGGGGAATCTTTTAATACCTCGGTTACTTAATGTGCATTTTGAGGAAAAGGTTTAAGTTAACTGGGCGTTGAGATGGGGAATCTCTTAATGTCTCGTTACTTAACTATGTATGTTTTGAAAATCGTTTCGGTAAATGAGTATTAAGAATGGGGAATCTCTTAATGTCTCGTTAACTGAATGTTTTGTGAGAAAATCGTTTAAGTCAAAAAGTATATTAAGAATGGGGGATCTCTTAATAATGACTGTTTGCTTAAACGTTGTTTTAAATCATTAAGATAAATCGGTATTTAGAACGGGGAATCTCTTAATGACTTATTATTTAATGTTGTTTGAAAGTCGTTTAAAGTTAAATGAAGTATTAAAATGGGGAATCTTTTAATATCTGCATTTGCTTAACGATTGTTTGTGAATGGGGTCTGTGTATGCTCATTGCATTTCATCTTTGGTAAATTGTGTCGACCCGTGATAGGTGACACCTTGGTAAACTGTACTGACCCGTGATAGGTGGTACGTTACGATTACTTTTGGTAAATCGTGTTTGACCCTGTGATAGGTAACACCTTGGTAAAACTGTACTGACCGTGATAGGTGGTACATTTACGATTTACGTTTTTGGTGAATTGTGCTTGACCGTGATAGGTGGCACCTAGGTAAACAGTACTGGTCTGTGATAGGCGGTACGTTTACGATTCTCGCTTTTTCTTTTAGTAAATCGTGTTGACCCGTGATAGGTGACACCTCGGTAAACTGGTACTGACCCGTGATAAGGTGGTACGTTTATGATTTACGCATTTTAGTAAATCGTGCTGACCCGTGATAGGTGGCACCTCGGTAATTGGTACTTTTGGCCTGCGATAGGCGGTACAATTATGATTTACGGCCCTTCGAGGAGGGTTTTGGTTTGGAATTCCGACTCCATGCTATTTTGGCATATACGCATTGCATTAGGGTGCTTGGCACGCGAGTCGTATTTGATTTGAATTTTGATTTATCGTGGTAATTGCGTTGAAAATGTTAAGTGTTATGTGTTGATTATTGTGTGTGGTAAGTATGATGGTTATCGAGATCCCAATTGTCGTGGTAAATCGCGTAGTACTTGCTAAGGGTTAATGATATGAATTTGATTAGGAATGACTTGAGTAAAATGCATGAATTTTTGGAAAAACGATCAGGGAAATCGATTCCCAATCGATTGGATGAGTTGCAGGAAGTTCACTATTTTAACCTAATCGATTTGCCAAATCGATTGTATAAATATATCTTTCAAAATCTTTTAAGAAATCGATTTGGAAATCGATTGGCAGAGAGGCAAGAACTCAGCAAAATACTGCCAAAAATCGATTTGGAAATCAGATTTGGCAACACAGGGACTCATCAGAACTGACAAAATCGACTTAGAAATCGATTTGGTCATGCAAAAACTCAGCAGAACTGACCAAATCGATTTGGCAAATCGATTGGCTCAGCAAAAGTCTTATTTTTGAGTTAGGATAATCGATTGCTCAATTGATTTATCAATGCTTTGGTCAATTATGTATTACTTGATGGTTTGAGAACTTCATTTTGAGTTCATTGTTAATTGGGAAGCATTATATGAACTTTTAGCATATGGAAAATCCTTTTAAGGTGCATGCTTAGTCGAAAGGTTATTTTGTGTGCATTTAAAACTTAAATGTTATGTGTTATCTGTTTAATTCGGTTGGTGACCCTTTACAATTATTGTGGAAATCTGGGCTTTGCCCTCAGATGAGAGTCAGACGATCCTACCGGTTCGTACCCTACGGACGGGAATGGAGATGGGAACGCGTGATTGCAGTTACATTAGGAGATCTCACGGGGCGCGTGGAGATACTCAGGTGTATAGCTTTTTGGTAGGATGATCAGATTAGGATGATGTATAGAACTAGGTGTCCTTCTTTTGGATTGGAGTATTTTTAGTTTGGAAAACTGTACTTATACCATATTGTCAGTTTGACTTTTTACTTGAATGGGTTCCATGTACCATTTGTTGTTGTGTAAAGTTTTGGATTTATAATTGGAGAAACTCTTCCGCTTTGTAAATTATAATGACTCAATTATTTATCCAAAGGCATTTTCTGATTTAATTCTTTGTTTATTTTAATTACTTTAAAAAAAAAAAATAATAATATACCTCCTTTGAAAAACGGGGTGTTACAGGTAC
>PGTU02003364.1:0-24252 GCA_002896215.2 Cicer echinospermum
AATTGTCGAAGATGAAGAAGATGAGATGTCCATGTCGTTAGTATGTCAAGTAGACATTTGAAGAGTGAAGTAAATATGAGTGCAATTTTATAATGAAGATGGATTCAATGTTCAAATATTGGATTTAAGACTAATCATGGGAAGAGGTTGTATGACCCTATTTCTAGTAACTTGTGGAAATAACGTAGTCTTCCAATTGTTATGGCAAAGGGTTTGTAATTATTTAATTATCACACTTTAATGATGAACGATTTGATTTTGGATTGTTTGTGTTAACTTTTCATTCAAGAAAAATTCAATGTGACGACACTAATGACTTCCAAATGAAAGAAGACTTAGAATTTTGATGTCTTTGAAATAGACAAATACGTTATCGAAGGATTCTTCCAAACTCAAAAGTTATCGATGCGTATTACACTTTTAGGTCGAAGTCTAATGATGTAGATGGCAAACACTTTTAGAGTGGTTGTCCAAATTATACCGATGCGTAAACAATTGTGTCAAGTAGATTAAGTGTCAAGACGATTGAGTGTTGTATTAAAGGTTGCAGTTGTATTACAAAAACAATTGGATATAAATTTATGTTAATTAGTTGAATTATCTGTATCAAGATTGCAAAGAAATCTTGAATCATTGCAAATATAGGAAAAGATACGTGACATTATGAAGAAAGAAAATTATGAGATTGCTACATCCGATTGTATGGTCAGGCCATGACGACCAGACATGGAAATGGACTATAAAACATGTGGATTACATATAACACATCAATATCGTTTCTTCCATTCACTAGTAACAAGTATCATCGTTTGAAATAAGAAAAGAAAAATTGTTTTGTTTCATTGTCGACATCTATTGACAATATGAACAATTAAAGAACTATCTTCTCCTTGACTAAGCAATAAGAAAAAAACACAAAACAACTAATACAAACAGCAATTTAAGAAAAAAATTAAACTGAAGAATGAAAATACAAAAATCTCAAACAGCAATATATTCTCCTTGTGCAAGCTTACCGGTAATACAATTTGTTGGCTATTTTTTCGTCACAAAATTTGTGATGGCTTAATCCTCAAAATATAACCCAAAAACCAACCCATTGTGGTTGTTGTTTTTGGTCCAACAATATTTTTGATTGACTTATTGTAGTTTTTTAGGCTACAACAAATGTCTTTTGTGGTTCATATTTTCTCCTTGTGGACTTCTGGCCGCCAAGAAGGCATGTTATTCTTGCAATGTTTGTGTGGAAATCACTTTTACTTATTTATATAAAAAGTAAGGACAAAAAATGATTTAAATGGGTGATTTAAACCCCAAAAAATTGAAGTTTCAACCACCCATCTGGATGAGAAAAAAAAGTAAAAAAAAGAGAAGATAGATAACGGGTGTTGCCTAGGTTTTTGTTAAATACAAGGTTTTCAAATTGAAATATATAATTTAAATGTTTTGGGATTCAAATATTAAAGTAACTAAACCCTTATAACAATAATTAATTCCGATGGTGCAAACTATCACCAAAATCACATAGGAGCTATTCTTAATAGTCGCATACTCCTGAACAAACAAAATAAAGCCACGGCACTACGCCGAAAATGGACCCATTTAACAGCGCCCATTTTACGCGCATTCTAACACCAAGCGCTGTTGTAATTATATTTTAAAATAACGGAACCTATTACAGCGCTTTAATTAAAGCGCTGTAAAACAAGCGCTTGTAGTAGGTCATATAACGTGCGCATCACGTTATAAGGATTTTACAGCGCTTGTTCAAAAAGCGCTGTAAACGGAAGCGCTTTCGCGAATCAGTTACAGCGCTTTTTTCACAAGCGCTGTAAAAACACATGCCGCTTTCATTGAATTAACTACCTATTATAGCGCTTTTTTCACAAGCGCTGTAAAATACATGCGCTTTCATTTGATTTAACTACTTATTACAGCGCTTTTTCACAAGCGCTTAAAAACATGCGCTTTCAATTGAATTTAACTACCTATTATAGCGCTTTTTTTCACAAGCGCTGTAAAATACATCTTTCAAATAATAATATACGTTGGAAACCTTCATATCCTCTACATCTTTCAAATAATTATATACGTTGCGAACCCTAATATCCTCTACGTACTGTGCGCCATCTACGTTGTCTAAGGTATTTTTACACATGATCTGTTCTGTTTTGAATTGTCAAAAATTGTCAAAAACTCATACCACATGATCTGTTCTGTTTTGAAATTTTTAGTTGATATTGGTTCTTTTTGAAACTTGTTGATATGTTTTGAAAGCTTATTATTTTTGTTACTGCATTTATATAGGTGGTATAATATGGATAGGAAATGGATTTCAGCCAATCGATTGTCAAAAGAGTATGAAATTGGAGTGAAGGAGTTTGTGAGTTTGCAGTGAAGAATGCAAAAGATCCAAATAGAGTAGTTTGTCCTTGTTTAAAATGTGTTTTGGAAAACGGTGTTAGAGAAGATGAATTAGAAGGACATCTAGTATGTAATGGAATTGATCAAAGCTACACATGTTGGATAAGACATGGTGAGAAAAAAAAAGGAAACATTAATTTGAGAATAGTTCTACATATGCTTCAACTGATTTCGATACAGATACATATGAGCCGGACCGAGTTGATGAGATTGCAAAAGCAGTTGAAGAAGATCTTCGAGATTGTCCTAAAATGTTTGAAAGTTTGTTGAGTGATGCAGAGAAAGAATTATATAATGGTTGTACTAAATTCACAAGACTGTCAGCGATATTAAAGTTGTACAACTTAAAAGCGAGTAATGGATGGTCTGATAAAAGCTTTACGGAATTATTAACACTCATAAAAGATATGTTTGCCAGATGATAATGAACTTCCCAGTCGGACCTACGAGGCTAAACGGATTTTGTGTTCTATTGGAATGAGTTACGAAAGGATTCATGCGTGTCCTAACGATTGCATTTTATTTCGAAACGAATATGAACTACTTAAGGCGTGTCCGAAATGCAATGTCTCTCGATATAAGAAGAAAGAATCTACTCCGCAAAAGTTGTGTGGTATTTTCCTATAATACCAAGATTTAGGCGCATGTATCGCAGTGAAGAAGATTCAAAAACACTTGACATGGCATGCAGATGAAAGAATTAGAGATGGAATGTTTCGACACCCTGCAGATTCCCCACAATGGGCAAAAATTGATCACGAGTATCCTGAATTCGGGATAGAGTCAAGAAATCTAAGACTTGCACTTTCTACTGATGAATGAATCCACATGGTCTTCAAAGCATCTCACATAGCACGTGGCCTGTGATTTTAATATATAACTTACCTCCATGGTTATGTATGAAGCGTAAGTTTATGATGTTGTCTCTGTTAATTTCTGGACCCAAACAACCGGGGGAATGATATCGACGTATACTTGACTCCTTTAATTGAAGATTTAAAAATTCTGTGGGAGACAGTGTGGAAGTTTATGATGGGTATAGGAAAGAGTGTTTCAATTTGAGGGCTATGTTGTTCGGCACAATTAATGATTTTCCAGCATATGGTAATTATCAGGATATAGCATTAAGGTCAGTGTGCATGTCCTATATGTGAAGAGAGTACAATTGGATGCGGTTGAAACATTGTAAGAAGAATGTGTTTCTTGGAAATCGTAGATTTTACCTTATAGTCATCAGTATCGTGGGTGGAGAAATGCATCAATGGAAAATCAGAGGAAGGTAAAGCTCCTTTAGCACCGACTGGATATCAAATACTTGAAAAGTACAAGGTTTGACCAATAAATTTGGCAAACCTTTTGCGGGAGAGCTGGTGAAAAACTGGGTGGAAAAAGTCAATTTTCTTTGAATGCCATATTGGAAGTCATTGTATGTAAGACATTTCCTCGATGTGATGCATATTGAGAAAAATGTATTTTGAAAGTGTTATTGGTACGTTACTCAATGTTCCAGGAAAGTCTAAAGATGGCGTCAATGCAAGATTGGACTTGGTCGATATGGAATAAGAAATGAACTGCTCCAGTAAAGAAAGGAAATCGCACATATCTACCTCCAGCCGCTCATACTCTATCTAGAAAGGAAAAAATTGTTTTATGTAAATTTCTACACGAAGTTAAAGTTCCAGAAGGATACTCTTCGAACATTAAAAATTTGGTTTGTATGAAAGACCTCAAGTTAAAAGGTTTGAAGACCCATGATTGTCATATTATAATGGAGCATTTGCTACCAAATAGGTATACGTTCCATTTTACCTGAAAAAGTTCGACTAGCCTTAATTAGATTATGTTTCTTCTCAGGGAAATTTGTAGTAAAGTGATCGACCCTCAGAAATTACCGACATTGCAGAGGGAAATTGTTGTTACTTTGTGTGAGCTTGAAATGTATTTCCCACCATCGTTTTTTGATATAATGGTTCACCTTACTGTTCATCTGGTTAAGAGACACAACTTTGTGGGCCAGCTTATATGAGATGGATGTATCCGATAGAACGATATATGAAAATATTAAAAGGGTACGTAAAAAGTAGAAGTCGACCAGAAGGTGTATTGCTGAACGATACATTGTTGAAGAGGCTGCTGAATTTTGTACTGAATATCTGTCCAATGTTTGAATCCATAGGGCTTCCCATTCTCGTCATTCGGGAAGACTATCAGGAGAAGGGATAACTGGAAGGAGACTACTGACTATATCAAGGACAGAATGGGAGCAGGCACAATTGTATGTTCTGCACAATGATGATGAGGTTCAACCGTATGTTACAATACACATTGATCAGTTATCTCGTTTGAACATGAATAGGAATCAAAATTGGATAACTCGAGAGCACAATCGAAGTTTTGTAACATGGTTAAAAAATCACATAATGTCAAATTTTGATATAGACCCCGGATCAATTTCAAATAGATTGAGGTGGCTAGCAAATGGTCCGAGCTTACATGTCTTTTCTTACACTGGTTATGTTATTAACGGCTACACATTTATACCAAAGAACAAGATGATCAGACCACTATGCAAAATAGTGGAGTCACTCTCGTAGCTGAAGCGATGCATGTCTCAAGTGCAAAAGACAAAAACCCAATATATGCAAATCTATCATATTTTGGGGTTATCGAGCGCATATGGGAGTTAGACTACACTTCGTTTCGTGTTCCTATATTTGGTTGCAAGTGGGTCGATAATAATAATGGCGTTCGGATTGATGAGTCAGGATTCTTGCTTGTCGATTTAATAGGGTGGATACCAAAGACGAGCCTTTTATTTTAGCGTCGCAAGCTCAACAAGTGTTTTATGTCACTGATCCTTCTAATGATAAATGGTCTGTTGTCCTATCGACCAATAAAATAAGTGATGATAACAATAATGATGAAGATGTTGGTAATGATCTTTTATTTGCAACATCACAACAACCACATGAAATTGATTCAACTGATGATGTTTATATCTTAGAGATGATCATGATGAGGAATTGGATTAATCCATCATTTCGTATTGTAAATGGACAAACAAATGTGAATGTCACCAGGAAAAGAAGAAGGGCATCTTAATGTATATATATGTTTAATTGTTTTATATAAGCTATGCATGTAATCTGAACTGTGTTATTGTAAATATGCATGTAATCTGAATGAGTGTTTTATACTAAGTTCTGATTAATTTATTTTCTGAACTGAACTGAACTGTACTGTACAGAGAGATTCTCATTGTCATTTCTAATAATTCATGCATGTAATCTGAATTGAGTGTTTATAATAAGTTCTGATTAAATTATTTTCTGAACTGAACTGAACTGAACTGAACAGAGAGATTCTCATAGTCATTTCTAATAAATTCATGCATGTAATCTGAATTGAGTGTTTTATACTAAGTTCTGATTAATTTATTTTCTGAACTGAACTGATAAAAAGGTTTTTAATGTCATTCCCAACCCAAAATAAACCAAACACAAAAATAAAATAAAACAATAAAACAAAACACATGAGTTTGGTGAAGAGAAGGATTTTGGTGGTGACCAGTTACTACTATGTGGGTTTTGCATGTTGAGCTTGTTTTAAAAAATAACATAACAAAACACAAAAAACAATAAGGCCTTTTAACAGCGCTTATTTGGAAAAAGCGCTGTAAAAGAGCCTTCTAAAATTAACCTAAAAGATACATTTAGAGCGCTTATGTGGAAAAGCGCTGTAAAAGGCTTTAAAAACATTAATATAACATAATACACACGGAGGTCTTTTACAGCGCTTCTTTGGAAAAAGCGCTGTAAAAGATCATTTTAAAAATAAAATAATGAGTGTGTTATACCTTTTACAGCGCTTTTCACACAAAGCGCTGTAAACGACTCTTTTGAAAGTGAGTAAAAAAGACATTTTACAGCGCTTGTTTGCCAAAAGCGCTGTCAAATGGCTTTAAAATAATATTCATCAGACACCTAATTTCTTCAAACACCTTGTACGCATCATGGGATTCAAAAACATCAGACACAAACCCATTTCTTCAAAACACATTGTACGCATCATGGAATCCAAAAAACATCAGACATTAACCCATTTCTTCAAACACCTTGTATGCATCATGGGAATACCCAAAAACACATTGTTAACAAAAACATCAGACACAAACCCATTTTTCGCAACATGGCAATAATCCTGAATACCAAGTTTCGATTTAAGAAGGAAAGAGAATGTAAAGAGATAAAAAGGGTGTTGAGGTGGAGATTGAATTGTGAAAGAGTAAGCTTTGATGTTTGTGAAGAAGATGCATAAAAGGAGAAGAGTTTGGTGAAGATGAAGGGATTTTGGTGGTGACAGTTACTACTATGTGGGTTTTGCATGTTGAGCTTTAAAAAATAACATAACAAAACACAAAAACAATAAGGCCTTTTAACAGCGCTTATTTGGAAAAAGCGCTGTAAAAGAGCCTTTAAAATTAAACCTAAAGAGACATTTTAGAGCGCTTATGTGGAAAAGCGCTGTAAAAGGCTTTAAAAAACATTAATATAACATAATAACACACGGAGGTCTTTTACAGCGCTTATTTGGAAAAAGCGCTGTAAAAGAGCCTCTTAAAATTAACATAAAGAGACATTTTAGAGCGCTTATGTGTAAAAAGCGCTGTAAAAGGCTTTAAAAAACATTCAAATAACATAATAACACACGGAGGTCTTTTACAGCGCTTATTTGACAAAAGCGCTGTAAAAGGCGTAAAAGGCATTCAAATAACATAATAACACACGGAGGTCTTTTACAGCGCTTATTTGACAAAAGCGCTGTAAAAGAGCCTTTTAAGAATTTAACTAAAGAAGCCTTTTAGAGCGCTTTACAAAAAAAGCGCTGTTAAAAAGGCTTATAAAAAGCGCTGTAAAAGTGTTACGTATATATAACAGTTACCTCTTCAGTTTCCTCTTCATTACGTAACCTTCATCTCAACCTTCATTTCTTCTCTTCTTTGCAAACCCTATCATCCCGTCCTTTACGAACCTTATTTCCACGATCATCTCCTTCATTTCGAACCTTATTTCCATCCAAGATCATCTCTCCATTTCACACAATATATTTTCATTGAAATACGTAACCCTCATTACGTATTTCTTCAATACCGTTCCCTCTTTTCTTTGAACCATATTTCTGTGACTTTCTGCGTTCCCTCTGTTCTTTAGATTTCATCTTTTCTTCGAACCATTATTCAGGTATTGATGTTATAAATTTTTGTAATCATTAAAATGCATGTTGAGCTTTTTAAGATATACTGATACATGTTGAGTTTGTTTATAATAATGCATGATCCATGTTGAGCTTGTTGATGTTATACTAAAGTGCATGTTGAACTTGTTGTAGTTAAATGGATACAAACAAAGATTTAGAAGTTCAAAATGAAGAAGTTGGCACCTCTAAGACTTACGAAAAAGAAGTCAAACGTGGTGCAACTATCATGCAAAGGGTGATTAAAGCACGGAGCAGTGGCATTAAATTTGAGGTATACTATATATACTCTGTTTGCTGTGTGTGTTTTTTTATCTTTTTTTAGGGTTTAGGGCATGTACTTACTATATGAGTTTATTAGGTTGGCTGGAACGAGAGTGGTCAGCCAGTTGACCCCAACAGCTCCATGTTTGTAAGCTACATTGGGCTGTTGTTCGTCAAAATGTCCCAATAACAATAGACAACTGGAGAGATAAGGCGTTGAAGGATGCCAAAGATATCATCTGGAATGACATTCAAGTAAATATTTTGATCTACTCTTTTGTCATTTATAATGTTTTTTCTGTAAATACATTACTTATGATTGTTTTCATTGCAGACCACTTTTGTTCTTGATGAGGAACGAAAGTCATATGTTTTTGAGAGTTGCTGGGAAAATCCATCGTGGATTTAATCCCATCTCTCAAATTTCTATCTAAAAGATAGAGAAGGAAACACAAATGCTGAACCTCCAAAGATATATCAACATTATATATCAAAGGATGAATGGAGTGCATTTGTTTCCAAACGTTCTGACCCGGCGTTTGTCGTAAGTTATTAATTTATTAGCATTTGTGTTTTATTATTCATATTCGTAGCGTATTTTAAATTTTTACACAATTGCAATTTTTTTTTTATATAGAATATTAGTACGGCAAATCGCGAACGGCAAGCAACCCAAAACACCCATACAAGAATCACGTATGGGATATGCACGCCTTGAACAAAAAATTGTAAGTAACTAAACATCACTTGTAATTTGTATTATAAACTATAGTGTGTAACTAATTTGTATTATTTTGTTTATGATTTTAACGAATAGAGAAAAGACACCCAAGCCGATCAACCCTTGGGTCGTCATATCTTATGGAAGGAAGCGCGTGTTAACAAAGATGGAGTGGTTGATAATGAAAATGTCAAGAAAGTTGTAGAACTTTGTGTAAGTATATTATCACTTTAATATTTTTTAATATTGTATTTTAAAAATGCTATTGAACTTATCTTTTTAATGTTACATGTATTTTAGGAAACTATTGAACAAAGTTCTGAAACTCAAGAGGGCAACAAGGATACGTGCAGGGACATTCTTGGGAAAGTGTTTAATGTCCCTGAGTATTCCGGTCGAGTGAGGGGAAAGGATTTGGCGTAACTCCCCAAAAGCTTTTTTCCTCAAGAGAAGCGCCAAAAACCTTCCAACGAGGAAGTATTAGAGAAGCTCAGAATCTTATCGGAGCAAGTGGCACTCTTGGTGAATACGAATAAAGACAAGCAACTTCCGGTTCAGCTCCAACCTGAAATACAAATGGAGAGTGAAACCGGGAGTTGCAACGTCGGTTTGAAGAGTATTCCCGAGGTAATAAATTACTTACTACTTACTTGCTTATGTAATTACTTATGTATTAAACAAACTTATATATTAACTGTACTTATGTTTTAACTATTGATGTAGGGTGTCACCACATGTGTCCTATACTTATCCTCGCCGACTCAACGGAAGGTGGGAAAAGGAATATTGCACAATACTTCGGGAGAAGTATTGCACAATATTCCCGATCCCCGCGGGCCATGTCAAAGTATCGCCTACGGTTGCTTTCGAACCAACTGCACCGTTGCCCATACCGGACAACGATGGAGATATGAAGTTTTAAGCGACGCTATTGGCAGTTACGTGGCATGGCCCACACACCTTGTTGCCCTCGAAAAAAAAGATTCCCAAGGACAAATCAGTTACATCTCCCGAAAAGGTTTGTCACATTTATTGCCTAAGGTTTTTTATTTTTCAGATTCAATAAACTAACATTTTACCTCATTTTTGTAGGTCCAAATAAATAAACCACCCCTACAGCCAAAAAAAGGCAGCAGACCTCAAAAATTGGGAGGTTAATAGGGCTGCCAAACTACAAAGGCTGGAGGGTAATAAAGCTGCAAAACTTGCAGCAACAAAAAATCTGGATCGGGGAAAATCGGTCGCTGCTGCTGCTGCTCCTAATAAAAGTCAGCCACGCCTTGGTAAATACGGGGCGTGTCTTGACATCCAAATAAAAAGGAACATGGGCAGCAGCAACGATTCGCCCATTGTACAAATGAATCAAGACATCTTTGGAGATGAGTATATTGAATACCTCGAAAAGGAGCAAATGTACGATCTTCTCGAACATAAGGAGCTGAGTGTTACTGTAATCAGCTTGTACATAAGGTAAAAAATATTTTAATTGCATTTATTTGTAATTAATTAAATGTATTGGTAATTAATCTAGTTTAAAATTTTTCATTGAAGGTTTTTGTACGAGAAGGTCGTGTGCACGAGGAAACTGTCAAATAAATACTCATTCTTGTCTCCGCATAAGATGTCGATGTTCAAACTCGATCCAGACAATGTAAAACACTACATTGTAGATATGTTTTTAAGAAATAAAGAAAGTGATAAATTGTTCTTGGCACCATATAATTCAAGGTACGTAATTTTTATCTTTTTTAATTGATGAGAATTTAGTTTATTAGTTGTCTATAAACAAAATTGCTTAACCAATTATTTGTTGTTGTAGGGCACATTGGGTGCTATTTGCAATCAATGCGGTCTCTGAAAGTGATATACTATTTGGATCCTGTGCACGCGATTACACCAATCACCCCGGAATAAAGAATATGCTCGACACGTAAGTAATATTCATTTATTTCTTACATATATATATTTATATATATATATATATATATATAAATATTCATGCTCTAATAATCACATTTATTCATTCGATAGTGCCTTAAAAGTTTATCGAGCTCAAAGAGGTGCTAAAGTGTCGAAGCAGAAGTCGAATAACATTACATGGATCTCAATAAAGTGCCCTCGTCAAACAAATAACATCGACTGTGGTACTACATATTGAGATTCATGAAGGAGATTGTTGAGAAGAATAAAACTATTATCCCAGAAACGGTACGGTATTTGCATTATATGATTTCATATATAAATTATCTATATATTTGATACTAACTTAATATAATATGTTCAATTTTTTATATTGCAGTACTTTGCCAATTCCAGTCCATCATATTCTGAGGAAGATCTGATGGAATTAAAGGAAGAATGGTGTCAGTACGTGCTTGACATGAAAATTATTTTGATTTTCTGGGAAATAGCTTGTGCTGGGCAAGGGATCTGAATATTATATGGTAGCTAGTGCATATAATGTATATTCTGTTAGTTATTATATGTAAATGATCATAGGACACAATATATGCATATAATGGATCTGTTAGTTATTATATAATGGATCTGAATGTAGGTAATTAGGTTGTAAATTAGGTTGTTATATATGTATCTGAATGTAGTTACTTAGTTGTAAATTACAGAGTTACATATATGTTAAAAAAGTTACAGAGTTCTGATTTATGTTCTATTGATTGTGTGAACTGATTGTCTATAATATGTTCTGTTCTACTGATTGTCTGTAATATGTTCTGTTCTACTGATTGTGAAGTGATTTTGGATCAAAAATAATTTTGGGTACAAAGATAAAAGACAGCGCTTTTTTAAAAAAGTGCCATAAAAAGCTAAAAAGCATTTTTCATTTCAAATAATTAATTTACAGCGTTTAAAAAAAAAAAAAAAAATAACACATTTTACAGCGCTTTTTTTAAAAAGCGCTGTAAAATGTTGTTCTAAAGCGCTTTAATGGTGCACCTTCTACAGCGCTTCCGTGAGAAAGCGCTGTAATATGTACAAGAAAAGCGCTGTAAAATGCAGACCCATAATATGAATTATGGGTGGGCATATTACAGCGCTTTTTCGAGAAAGCGCTGTAAAATGCAGACCAATAATATGAAATTATGGGTAGGCATTTTACAGCGCTTTCTCGAAAAAGCGCTGTAAAATGCACACCCATATATGAAATTATGGGTGGGCATATTACAGCGCTTTTTCGAGAAAGCGCTGTAATATGTACACCCATAACTCATATGACGGGGTGCATATTACAGCGCTTTTTCGAGAAAGCGCGCTGTAATATGTACGCCCATATATGAAATTATGGGTGGGCATATTACAGCGCTTTTTGTGAGAAAGCGCTGTAATATGCACACCCATAACTCATATGACGGGGTGCATATTACAGCGCTTTTTGTGAAGAAGCGCTGTAAAATGTGCATAACAAGCGCGCGTTGTATTTACATGTTTTATAGCGCTTTTATAAAAGCGCTGTTGTATCATTTACAGCGCTCGTTTCCACAGCGCTTATTTTTTTGAAAAAGCGCTGTAAATGGCTTAAAAAAAGCGCTGTAAAAGCCGTTTTTTCGCATAGTGCGGTTAGCTATTACAAAAAGTTATTTTGAGGCGGTTGGGACATCTGTTTTTTGAACCATTGTAAAAGGGTCTCAAGACACGTTGTAAATGTCAATTGTGGCAATTACAAATGATAAATATCAATATAAGTATTTAATATATTTTTTAGTAATTTGATATATAATATGGTGAATTTGAAGTTAGTTAATTTGTAATTGTAACAATTAATCCATTATTTCTTCAATAAACCATTAGTTAATTATCTAGTTATTGATTTGGTAAAATAGAATATAGTTTGACATATTTATTTTATTGTTAACGATTTGAATTAAGCACCTTAATGATATATATTGAAATTTTGAAAAAAAATACATGAAACTAATTATAAAGCTGAACATTATTATGAGATAAGATAAAATGATGTATTAAACTTAGTATCTTTTGTAAAATAGATAAAATAAAAAAGATAATTAGATAATAGACCAATATAATAACTAAAATATAATAGAAAAATATTTTTTCTCGATATTACAAGAGAAGAAACAAAAAAATGTACATTATAGGACATGTGAAATTTTAATAAACTTCTCTACGACACATAGGACATGTGTTACATTTATCTAACCATTTCATGATACAATCTTGATGATATATATGTAGACATGGATCAGGCAATTGAATAGCCTCAGATCCAACCAAAAACTCTACGAGACAGATACAACACGTCATAGCTTCAGAATTATCTTCAATTATAATTCTTTCGAAGTTGTATTCAGAGCGTCTTTGTATTTGAGTAGTGTCAACATTTCTTCTTCTTCTTCTTCTTGTATGAACCACAGAGATCCCGTTGGTATTATTTTCATCAACAACAAAGTGACCACCATAAGTCTGCCTGTGTTGATAGAACCGTGTTCGGGCCAACATACTTAACATGTACGTATTACCACCGTGAATCATGTCAAAGGCCGTCATATTTTCTTCAATTTCCTCTATTGCTCTATAATGTTGTGGTGGCTCCATTTATGTGATTTAAAATTTGCTACTTTTTTTTTCTCTGAAAATAATATTAAAATAGAAAAAAAAATAAAAAATTGAAATAAGAGAGGAAGTAAGAAAAAAATAGAAAGAATTACGAATTAAAATAAGAGAAGAAGTAAGGGAGATATATAACAAAATAACTCTTTGGGGTAGGAAAATATTAAAGTTACAAAAATAAAAAGAAGAAAAACCTTTGGGGATCGCAAGAAACAGAGCGTGAATGTGTTGTTGATGGCGGTGATAAAAAGAGAAACCTCGTTGATGTGCGGTGAATCAGTGGCGGAAGCGTAGCCTCAGTTGCGCGGTGATCGAAGCAGAAAATAGAAACCTCAACAAGAATCAGACAGAAAGTAGTAAGATGAATAGACGAATTAGGAAACAGAGTAATATTGTTGTAAGAGAAAATAACGCCAAATATATATACGCGCCCGAGGCCCGCGGGAATAAGTGTTCAACGGTAATATTTTGGTACTTAAGTGATTATTTTTACTGTGAATCTTTTGAGGCCGATCAAATACTTGGGTTAGCTATTGACAACGTTAGCGCGCGGGCAACGCTAATAAATAATCTTTTGCATTTATTATTTTGATTCTGTTTATCGATTTATTATTTCTGTTAGATCTGTCTCTTTCACTCACTCTCTTCATCTCTCATCACATAACGTGTTCTCTTTCTCTTGATTTCATTAATTGGAATTTTCTTTGCTAATTGCCCTGATATGTTGATAATTTAATTCCACTAATTGGTATCTTATATGTTGTCTATACTGCAGGAGTAGTTAGTTGTTTATTTAATGCCTTAACCTACCATTCTTTTCAAATCATGTTAATTAAATTTGATTTCATTGTTATACTTTTTTTCTTCCCAAAATCATATGATATATCTTTTTCATAATTTTTATGAATCCTAAATCTCTCTTAGGCCTCCTTGATTTAAATATTTTTAGGACATAATAACTTCAATAAATTTTATGATTTTGGTAAACTTTTTTTGATGTAGGTGTGGCATTCGGAGACAGTTGGATCTCAGCAGAAGATTATGTGGTGTGTAATAAGATTATTCTGCCAATAAGTTTATTTTGTTGAACTTTCACATATTTCATGTACTTGATCTAAATTTTCAGTTCTCATAAAGTCCTCTCCTTAAACTATTGTTGCAGAGGGGTCAAAGTTATTTAATATCTTGTGAAAAATAAACCTTTGTAGAGAGGTCCTACTTTTGTTCCTTGATTGCTCTGAGGTCTTACAAATTATTTGACATATTAGTTAAGTCTAATTTTCTTAATAAACTCTTGGCATAATATGATTTCTTGTAAAACATGATATAGGAAGAGTTTATACAAACTTTGAAGAAGAAGTTCTATCATTTATTTTTTCTCTAGCTTATGGATGATCAAGATTTTAGTCTGTCCAGTTGCTTATGTTTGTGCATTCAATTGTTTTGGTGATTGATTTTCATCTATATTACTTTTACAATATTACCTTGGTTTTCATTAGTAATTAGTTTCCATCTATATTACATTTATAAGACTAGTTATTTTTTGTAGCCACTATATGATGCACTATCACCTACAGTTGCATATTGTCCCGAGGCATTCTTTTTGTAATATATAATTGCATCATGTTTATAGTATTACCTTGTTTCTTTCAAATTATAGGTACAACTTCTTGACGATATCACAACTTGGTCTAAAGCAAATATAATTTGGAGCTGTACAACTTCTTTTGTCAACTTATTGGATAAGTTTTTTGGATAAAGTTTTTGAAATTAGGTGCTCTTATCGATTTTGAAATTAGGCGCTGTCATGAGTTATGTTATACGTATTTTCATGATTTTGAAATTTGGTGTTTTCATTACTTTTAATTACTATTGGTATTTTTAGTACTTTTGATACTCTATTTTGATTACATTATGTTCTATTGATCAAAAGAAAGTAATAATATGAAGAGAGAATTAAACATCTTTTAGAATAAACTACACAATTTCAATTAAATTTAAAACTTTTTTATTACAGTGGCCATCTAAACCCATAAATTCATGTTTAATTTTCTTGTTACAACTGGTAACTTAAGTAATAACATCCTGAAACGAATAGAAAATCAGAGAAAATTCTAAAGTAATTTAAGTGAAACAAGTTATGAGAGGAAAAAACAAATATGCTTATTTACATATGAATAGAGTTAAAATAAAAATGCTATAAAGAAGGAAAGAAAAGTCTTCAAAATGACTACAAAGATTGTTGAGAATTTAAAACCAAGGAAAGAAAATTACCAAAACATATACAACATTTGGCCCAACCAAAGAAATAATATTACACAACAATAAACATTCATTTCTATATTCTTAATCGTATTATTCTATTTGTTATATGGTGATAATTAATTTCAAAAGATGCAAAGTGAATAATTTTAACTTGAAAACTCCAAGTTATGAGGTTGTTTTTAGATTACACGTACATGCTTGATATTTCTTAGGCTATGAGGGTGGTTTGAGCAATTTTTATTTAGTTATTTGCAATTTTTATATTGGATCCAATTTATCTATACAAAATCGACTTGTGAGCTCATGATTGTCTCTTTTTAAACTATTGTTGAGTTTTTCTCAATACAGTTAGTGTGTTGAAATGGTTGATGTTGGCATGGTTGAAAAAATGAGGAGGGATTCAAAAAATTATTATCCAACTATAATGCTACTTACACAACGAGTAAAAAAAAAAAAACAAGAAAATATTACAATTTGTTAAAGAATGCAATTTGACCCAGTAGATTGAAAGCCTATGAACAGCGGAATATATAGCTTTTGTTATTGATGTTCACATTTTAACATACCGCAAAAACTATGGCGTTAACGTTAAATATCAGGAATTGATGAGCTGGAACTACAAACTTGTGTAGCACGCATCAACTATTATAGGAAAGCTACTATACATCCCACTTCTATCTTTTTACTATATATGGCTTCATTGTTTGTTTTAAGGTTAAAACACTAAAAAAGTGATTTCTTTCAATGTAATAAAAGTTAACTACTAATGAATAAAAAGAACTGGAATTCACGGTACATAAAAATTATTAACTTCGTATAGTTAATTGAGTTCGTATTTAATAAAAAGTATTTAATAAATTTTCAAAAAAAAATTGTAATAACTAAATTTTATTTATAAAAAAATGTCAACGAAGTAATATTTAAAAACATTGGATTTTTATTATTGATTAGTGAATATTAAATATCTTTTTGAAAAAATATATTAGACAATAAAATGATGAAAAAATAATCTTTTGTTAGTTAATAAAACAACTGTATCGAAATTATTCAATTTGTCAATTGATCATAGAAACCTTTTAAAAAATATGTTTTAATTGCAATTTTAATCCCCCTATTTTAACTGAATCAGGAAAAGTAGTCCTCCATTTTATTTCTTTTAGTTTTAGTCCCCAAAATATAATTTTGGTCTAAAACTTGACGAAATGTCATTTTTTTAAGCTAACACCACACCATTTATGATCATAGATTTCAAGTACAATTATTGCAACACAAAATCTTGAGGCATGATGTGACTTAAAAAGCATTGACATCGATCAAATAG
Source organism: Cicer echinospermum (assembly GCA_002896215.2). NCBI lineage: Eukaryota > Viridiplantae > Streptophyta > Magnoliopsida > Fabales > Fabaceae > Cicer > Cicer echinospermum. The sequence continues at coordinate 16,836 of PGTU02003364.1, forward strand.
AAGATCTTGGGGTCTATTTAGGAGCACCCATGATGTACAAAAGGATTTCTCAAAATTCACTTTTAAATTTTTTAGATAAAATGAAAAAGAATTGATTGTGTGGAAGGCAAACCATTTCTATTTTGCAGGAAGGATAACTCTGACTCAAACCAATTCTGTTTTGCAGGAAGGATAACTCTGACTCAGTCTTCTTTGTCATGCATCCCAGACTATCTAATGAAAATATCAAAGATATCAACCTTGGTGTGTGATGATGCTGAAATTTTTTTTAGGGATTTCATTTGGGGCTCCAATAATCAACATCACAATCTTTTAGGGATTTCATATTGGGATCCAACAATTGTCATTTGGTGTTGATCTACTATCGCATATAGGTCAATACAAATAATAAAAACATAGCATAGGGGCAACAACTCAAGTCGTTTCACAACGACTTCTAATTACGTTAACCAAATTTAGAATCAGTGAAAACAAAAAGGGGGTTTCGAATTTAGGTTCAAACAAATTGAAGAAATGAATTAAAGTCACATATATTGAAATGACTAATCCACTGGTTCACAAATTTCGGACCTATCACAAATTCTACCAACGGGTTCAATTTTTAAATTGTGAGTCTATTCCCGTTTGACTATATAATTGATTAAGCAATCGTAAATCAATCCTATGTGAATTATATTTCTTTGACTAGATTAAGTATTAGAGTAATTGATCGATTATAGTTAACAATCAAACGTAAAAAAACTACAATTGATTAGATTAGAAACCAGATTATGTCAAAGTAAATATATCAATTCTATTGAAATTCAAATTAAGCAATCAGAATAACAATGTAATCGAATGAAAAGGAATAGAAATGTCAACGTGAAATTAACATTATTCTTCTATGAAATTCCGAAATAGTGGATTAATTTTTGGAATTTATTCTTCCATGAAAATAAGAAAAACTCTTTATTGTATGTGAGTCCGAAAATAGAATGCCCTAAACCCTAAAAAAACTAAAAATATATAGTACTCTTTTTGGACTTTAAAACAAGTGGCCCAATACTAAAATTATTATAAAAAGCTCTGATCACATAATCAGCAGTATAGACCCAGTAAAGTTCAGAATTGGGATTTTGTGTCAACATGAAAGTTGTAACTCTGACTCTTAGCTTTCCAACACTTCCTCGCACGCATCAATTCGATATCCAAAACTAAAGTTATGGACTGCAAAGAGCGCAATGATCAATATGAAAATAATATCACTAAAACTAAAGTTTTGGGTGCATATGTGAAGTGCCAAATATATTTGTGGTTCTTTGCAGACTCCTTTGATCACTTCTCAAAATAACTCTTCCAATATTTGGAAAGTCATTTCTAAACCTTGGGATCAAGTTAAACCCCACATCAGATAAGTTAGTAACATGCACTACGCGAAAAATAGGATTTTACAGCGCTTTTTTTAAACAATTTACAGCGCTATTTCAAAAAAAAAAAAAAGCGTTGTGGAATCTAGCGCTGTAAAAGATGCAACAACGCTTTTTTAAAACCAAAAAGCGCTATAAAACATGTAAATATATTGCGCGCTTGATATGCACATTTTACAAAGCTTTTTAAATAAGCGCTGTAAAATGCGCACACATTATATGCATTATTATGCACCTTTTACAGCGCTTATTGAAAAGAGCGCTGTAAAATGTGCACCCAATATATGCATTATAGTGCACATTTTATAGCGCTTTTTTAGTTTTTATATGGTATTAAAATTAAATTTTTAAAAAAGCGCTTTTTAGTTTTTTATGGTATTTTTTAGAAAACGCTGTCTTTTAATTTTTTTCCAAAAATTATTTTCATCCAGAAATCAGTTCACACAACAACAAAACATATTCAAATACATATTCAGAATCAGTTCACACAATCAGTACACAAAAACAGAACTATATAACTTATTTTATATATTAATTTACAACAGAACATTCAGATACATAATATATATATATATAACTTAATTAACTACATATACATTGGACAAATATTGTACAACAACACATATTCATATACATGTTCATATATTGTGCCATATTCATATACATATAACTAACAGAATACACAGAATATAACTAGCTACCATATAATATTCAGATCCCTTGCAGCATGCTATTTCCTAGAAAAATCAAATAGTGTTCATTTCAAGCACATACTGACACCAGTCTTCCTTTAATTCCATTAGATCTTCCTCAGAGTATGTTAGACTGGAATTGTCAAAGTACTGTGCAATATAAAAATTGAACATATTAAGTTAGAATCAAATATATAGATAATTTATATATGAAAAGCATATAATGAAAATACCGTACCGTTTCTGAGATAATAGTTTTATTCTTGTCAACAATCTCCTTCCTGAATCGCAATACATAGTACCCACAATCGATGTTTTAGTTTGACGAGGGCACTATAAAATAAAACATATAAGTCAATAAAATATTTGTGCAATATTGATCGTAAAGGCATATATTTGTAAATGAAAATTTAAAGGCATATATTTCAAACCTTTATTGAATCCATGTGATGTTATTAGACTTTTGCTTCGACACTATAACACCTCTTTGAGCTCGAAAAACTTGTAAAGCACTATCGAATAAATAAATGTGATTATTATAGCATTAACAAACACATTATTTATATATATATGTAAGAAATAAATGAATATTACTTACGTGTCGAACATAGTCTTTATATCGGAGTGATTGTTGTAATTGCCATGCAAGGGATCCAAATAGTATATAACTTCAGAGGTCGCATTGATTGCAAATAGCACCCAATGAGCCCTACAACAACAAAATTTGGTTAAGCAATTTTGTTTACACAACTAATAAATTAAGATCTCATAAATTAAAAAAGATATAAATAAATAATATATAATTACGTACCCTGAATTATATGGTGCAAAGAACAATTTATCCTTCTCTATATTTCCTAATAACATATCTACAATGTAATTCTTTACATTTACTGGATCGAGTTTACACATCGACAGATTATGCAGAGACAAGAATGAGTATCTATTTGGCAATTTGCGCGTGCACACAACCTTCTCATACAAAAACCTTCAATGAAAATTTCAAACTAGATTAATTACCAATAAATTTAATTAATTACCAATAAATGGAATTAAAAGTATTTTTTACCTTATGTACAAGCTGATGACAGTAGCACTCAACTCCTTATGGTTGAGAAGTCGTATATGTGCTCCTTTTCGAGAAAATTCTTCATACTCATCTCCGAATATAGCTTTATTCATGGTTAGGATGTGCGAATCGTCGTTGCTGCCCATATTCCTTTTTACTTGGATGTTAAGACACGCCCCGTATTTAGCAAGGCATGACTGACTTATTTTAGGAGCAGTAGCGACCGATTGTCCCCGATCCAGTTTTCTAGCTGCAACTTTGGGAGCTTTATTACCCTCCAGCTTTTGTAGTTTGCCAGCTCTATTACCCTTCAATTTTTGAGGTTTGCCGGCTTTATTTGATTGAATCTGAAAAAATGAGGTTAAATGTTAGTTTATTGAATCTGAAAAAATGACAAACCTTAGGGAATAAATGTGACAAACCTTTTTCGGGTGATGTAATTGATTCGTTTATGGGGAATCTTTTTATCATTCCCTTTAGGCTTTTTCAGCATCTAAATATAAATGTGGAAATTAAAGTTAGGAGCGGAAAAAAAATCAGCAATTAAATATACATATCAATTAAACATACAGTTCAATTAATTAAATATACCTTATCGAGGGGAAACAAGATGTGTGGGCCATGCCACGTAACTACCAATTGCGTCGCCCAAAAACTTCATATCTACATCGTTGTTCCGGTATCGGCAAAGGTGTAGTTGGTTCCAAAGCAATAATTGGTGATTACTTGACATGGCCCGCAGGGATCGGTGTGTTGTGCAATACTTCTCCCGAAGTATTGTACAATTTTCCCTTTCCGACCTTCCGATGAGTAGGGGAGGATAAGTACAGCACGCATGGAGTGACACCCTAAATCAATAATTAAAACATAAGTATGGTTAATATATAAGTATATTTAATACATAAGTAATTACATTAGTAAGTAATTACATAAGTAAGTAATTAATTACCTCGGGAAGACTTTTGAGACCGATGTTGCAACTCGCGTTTTCACTCTCCATTTGTATTTCACGTTGGAGCGATCCGGGAGTTGCTTGTCTTTTGTTCATCTTCACCAAAAGTGCCACTTGCTCTGTAAGGATTTTGAGCTTCTCTAATACTTCCTCATTGGATGAATTTGGCGCTTCTCTGAGAAAAATAGCTTTTAGGAGTTACGCCAAATCCTTTCCCCCTAAACGACCGGAGATACTCAGGAACATTAAACACTTTACCCAGAATGTCCCTGCAACTAGCTTTGTTGCCCTCTTGATTTTTCAGAACTTTGTTCGATAGTCTCCTAAAATAATGATACATGTACGGATTAAACAAGATAGTTCAATATCATTTTTAAATACATATTAAAAAATATTCAAGTGATAAAATACAATATTAAAAATATTAAAGTGATAATATACTTACACCAAAGTTCTATTACTTTTTGACATTTCATGGTCAACCACTTCGTCCTTATTACACGAGCTTCTTCCACAATATATGACGACCCAAACGGTTGATCAGATTGGATGTCTTGTCGCTATTCTTAAGATCATAAACAAATATAGTTAGAAACTATAGTTTAATAATCAATTACTTCATTTATAATAAAGTGATGTTTTAATTACTTACAAAGTTTTTGCTCAAGACGTGCATATCCCATACGTGAATATTTTGTATGGTGCGTCGAATTTCTTGCCCTTTCGCGATTTCCGCATTACTTATATTCTATATAAAAAAATAGCATCCGTGTAAAAATTTAAAATATGAATAATAAAACACAAATGCTAATAAATTAATCACTTACGACAAACGCGGGGTCCCGAATGTTTGGATACAAATGCACTCCATTCATCATTTGATATATAATGTTATATATTTCTTGGAGCTTCAGCATTCGTATTTCCTTCTCCTATCTTTTAGATATAAATTAAGAGAGGTGAGATCTAAATCCCCGATGGATTTTCCCAGCAACTCTCAATACGTAACTCTTTCTCCCCTCATCAAGAAAAAAAGAAGTCTGCAAACGAATAAAGATATAGTTTGAGTAAAGTATTTCAATGGAAAAAATTATAAATGACAAAAGAGTGGATCAAAAAAGTTACCTGTATATCATTCCACAATATATCTTTGGCGTCCTTCAACACCTTATCTCTCCCAGTCATCGATTGTAATGAGGATATTTTGACGAACAACAGCCCCAATGTAACTTACAAACATGGAGCTGTTGGGGTCGATTGGTTGACCACTTTCATTCCAAACCTAATAAACTAATATAGTAAGTACATGTTTTCAAAAAGATAAAAAAATAAACAAGCAAACAGAGTATAGTATACCTCAAATTTAATGTCATTCTCCTTGCTTTAATGACCTTATTGCATTATAGTTGCATCCACGTTGATCTTCATTTTCGTAGAGTCTGAGTGTTGACAACTTCTTCATTTTGACATTTCATTTCTAAATTTCTTGGTGGTAATCACATTTATCTACAACAAGTTTCAACATGCGCAGTTTAATATAATTCAACAAGCTCAACATGCAGTATTCTAAGTCCATATCAGTATCTAGTAACTGGTCACCACAGAAAATCCCTTCCTTTCACCACACTCTTTTAATAACATTCAATACTTCTTTAACAACATCCAAAGCTTACTCGTTCACACAATTTCAATCTCACCTCAACACCCTTTTTATCGCAGAACATACGATTCCTTCGAAAATCGAAAAGAAATGCGTACTGAGGATCACGTATGTTGCGAAAAGATGGGTGTGTGTAATCAGAGAGATGATCGTGGATGAAAATAAGGTTCGAAATGAGGGAGATGATCATGGAAATAAGGTTCGTAATGGAAGAGATGATAGGGTTTGCAAAGGAAGAGAAGAATGATGAAGGTTGAGATGATAGTGAAGTTTACGTAATGAAGAGGAAACTGAAGCGGTTTACTGTTATATATAAAACCCTTTTACAACGCTTTTTTATAAGCCTTTTACAGCGCTTGTTGGAAAAGCGCTCTAAAAGACCTAACCTTTTAAAGCGCTTGTTGTAAACGCGCTCTTAAAGACCTAAGCCTTTTACAACGCTTTTTCAAATAAGCGCTCTAAAAGGCCTTCTTATTTTATTTTTAAAAGGCTCTTTTACAGCGCTTGTAGAATAAGCGCTGTAAAAGACCTCTTGGTTTTCTTATGTTATATGACTGTTTTTTTAAAGGACCTTTTACAGCGCTTTTTCAAATAAGCGCTCTAAAGGCCTCCTTATTTATTTTTTAATGGCTCTTTTACAGCCCTTATTCTATAAGCGCTGTAAAAGACCTCTTTGTTTTCTTATGTTATATGCCTGTTTTTTTAAAGGACCTTTTAACTTGGTATAAAACAAAGCTTTGTGACCTCCTTAGTTTATATTCAGTTTACTTCATGTAAATTACTTATATTTGGATTTTTTTTTTCAGTTCAGTTCAATTCATGTAAATGACTAGTTTATATTCAATTCAGTTCATGTAAATTACTAGTTTATATTAAATTACATGAACTTAGTATAAAACACTAAGATCAAGCTAAATATAAGCAGAAAATCAAATACATGGCTGCTTATATAAAACAATTAAACATGTTCAAACAAATAAATTACATGAATCAGTTCAAATTACATGGCTTATATAAAACAATTAAACATGTACATTTAAGATGCCCTTCTTCTTTTCCTGGTGGGATTCACATTTGTTTGTCCATTATTAACGATACGAAACGATGGATTAATCCAAATCCTTCACATGATCAGTCTTTAGATATTAACCATCATCAGTGAGTCAATTTCATGTGGTTGTGTTGTTGCAAATAAAAGATCATTACCAACATTCTTCATCATTATTGATATCATCACTTATTTTATTGGTCGATGGACAACAACCTTTATCATCAGCAGGATCAGTGGACATAAAACACATTTTGAGTCTTTGCGACGCTAAACAATAAAAGCTTCCCGTCTTTGGTATCCCACCCTATTAAAAATCGACAAGCAAGACCTGACTCATCAATCCTGAACGCCATTATTATTATCCCCTCCCCGACCCCTTGCAAACAATATGGGAACACGAAACATTGGACTTCCAGAAATTTCCCTAAGAAAGAAAACTAATCTGTTAAGGCCGTCGAACTTTCAGGTAAATGGAACGTATACCTATTGGTGCAAATGCTCCATTAGAATATTGACAATCATGGGTCTTTCAACCTTTTAACTTGAGGTCTTTCATACAAACCAAATTTTTAATGTTTGAAGAGTAT
>PGTU02003365.1:0-11686 GCA_002896215.2 Cicer echinospermum
AGGTGTAGTCTCTGACGGACAAAAACACCATTTAAAGCTAAAGAAGCAAATGCAGATATTAAAAGATTCCCCATGTTTAATACTCATTTAACTTAAACGATTTTCACAACAAACATTAAACAAACAGAAATATTAAGAGATTCCCCATTCTTAATACTCTTTTTAACTTAAACGATTTTTCACAACAAACATAAGCAAACAGAATATTAGAGATTCCCCATTCTTAATACTCTTTTAACTTAAACCGATTTTTCACAACAAAAAACATTAAGCCAAACAGAAAAATATTAAGAGATTCCCATTCTTAATACTCTTTTAACTTAAACAATTTTCAAACAAAACATTAAGCAAACAAGACATTAAGAGATTCCCCATTTCTTAATATTCGTTTAACTTAAACGATTTTCACAAACACACATTAAGTAAACAAGATTTTAGAGATTCCATTCTTAATACTCGTTTAACCCTAATGGTTTCCAATTCACACAAAACCAACTCAAACATATTATCAAATTCATCCAGTTCCACTCAAAACACATCAATTCATTTTCTCCACAAAATCCAGCCATAACAACATATCAAATTCATCAGTATTAATTAAGAACACGTCAAATATGAGGAACACAAATCAACACATTCCACCACTCAAACACAACAAGTTTCATTTACTCAAAAATCATACATAAATGAGTTTAAATTTATTTTCCCCGAAACGTTCATCAATATAACCAAAACCTAACTCTAAGATTTTACCCATAAAGCCTTAGATTCATTTTCCCCAATCAATCACTTCACCCTAACAAATTCCTTTCACACAACCACAGATAAGTCCTAAAATGCAAACTAAAAGTTTGGAAGGGAGGCCCTTACCTTTCACGTTAAGCTTTTACGTTCGATTACGGTACCACGAGTAAATCCGGTAAAATCTCTGCTCGCAACGTCGCCCTCCAAAGTTGGTTCCCTAGCACCGTAGCATGGTAGTGAGCAACTTTCCCTTCTATCTCTTTGTGAAGACCAAGCTTAGATCTAGATGAACGGGGGAGGTTTGTGATTGACGGTTTTGAAATCCCTAACGTTTTTCTTTGTTTTCGAATCAACGAGGAAGTATGAAGATGAAAGATCCTTGTCTTCTCACCCACCACCAAGCCTTGGGTTTCTAATCTTGAAGCCAAGAAAGAAAAATAAAGCGAAACCAAAGAAGAAGAAAAGGGAGAGAGGTCGCGAGGCAGGAGAGACATGAAGAATTTCTAGTTTTTCTTTCTTTGTTTTCTTTCCTTTACTTTTCTTCTCTTTCTTTTTCCCTTCTTTCCTTCTTTTCCTTCCTTTTTCCTTTCCCTCCAAACATTATATTCATTATATATATACTTGAATATAATTAACAAATATCTCAAAAATATTTAATATTTATTAAATTACCATTTCGCCCATAACCTCTCCAAACCACTTTTGTTAAAAATATCCACTTCGTCGCCAACTCAATTGACATAAACACTTTTAGCAATTGGCGAGACATTTTTAACAACTCCCCTGAATTAAATTCTCGTAGAGATTCACCCGTACTTAATTCAATTTATTTTATCGTACGAGTAATTTTAATCGGCATCAAATATCTTTTTGGTCATATAAATTCCAAAATATTAATAACTTTGGCTAAAAGACTCCGCAGTTCAATACCAAAAATACACTAAAATACATAAAGTGTACTTTAAAGTTATGGCTTACAGTATTCGAAAAACAGACATATGTTTTTGCTATTGACTACTTGGTGTAGTCGGAATACAGGGACTGCTTGTATTCGAATACAGACATGGCTGTTTTTGCTTGCTGAATGCTGAAACAGCCTTGTATTCGAATACAGAGATGTTGTATTCGAATTACAACAATGCCTTTTTGTAAAAACTTCATTTTTTCACCCTTGTTTATGCCATGTTTGGGCATATGGAAAACCCTTTTTAAGGTGCATGCTAAGTTGAAAGGTTATTTTGTGCATTTAAAAAAACATAAATGTTATGTGTTATTTTAATTTCGGTTGGTGACCCTTAACAACTATTGTGGAAATCTGGGCTTTTTGCCCTCAGTTGAGAACCAACAGACCATCCTACCGGTTATACCTGTGGATGGGAATGTATTGGACACCACCTGACTGGAGCTATGTTAGAGAGGATCTTGCGCGAGCGTGTGAAGATCACTCGGGATGTATAGTTTTTTGTAGAATGATCAGATTAGGTTGATGTATAGGGACTAGATGTCTTTCTTTTGGGATGTGTTTATTTTAATTTGGAAGACTATACCTATATCAATATTGTCAGCTTGACATTTTATTATTGATGGGGTCCATGTACCACTTTTTGATGTGTAAATACTTTGGATTCGCATTTCAAAAACTATTTATGCTGCTTGTGAATTCTGTTGACTTATTTGTCGTTGTGTTACGACTTAAATATTTATCCAAAAGTATTTCCTTATTTATTTCTTTGTTATTATGAATTTGTTTTGAAAAAAATAATACACTCACGCTGTTAAAAATCGGGGTGTTACAAGTTGTGATACTGTTGAAGATGAAGGTATCAGAGTTGACAACCTTGATGATGATGACAACGCATGTTGTGGGGAGTCTGCCACAGGGATGTGTTTTATTGCTTAGATGAAATCAAATCATTTTATGAAGAGTATGCTTCGAGAAAGGGTTTTGTGTGGATGGTTCGATCTTCAAGAAAAGGGCAAGATGGGGAGCTCTGCTACTTAATTTTATCATGCTCAAGAGAGAGGTCTAAAGTGTCAAAAATTTCGTGTATGTTTGATCCGCTGTTGCACATAGGTCAAATACAATTGATAAAATGTAAATAGAGGTAATAACTCGAATCATTTCGCAATGACTTCTGATACAATAATAATAACTGAATTAAAAGTTGAAATTAAAAAGGGGTTTTTATATATTTTTTATTTAATAGATGAGCAAAACGATTAATCCATTTATTCGAGTTTCAGACCTATCATAGATTCTATCAATGAGTTTAATTTCTAATACGTGATTCTATTCTTATTTGACTATAGAATTAATCGAACAAGCTTAATCAATCCTATGTGAATTCAGTTTCTTTTATTGGATTAAGCATCACAATCATCAAAATATTACAATTAACGATCAAGCGTCGTAAATTATACTTCAATTAAATTAGAAACCGAAACCAAATTATGTCAAATAAATTTAATCAATCCTATTGAAATTCAATTTAAGCAATCAAAATATTAATATAATCAAATAAACAAGAATAGAATCATGAATCGAAATTGAGAGTGTAACTTGAATCTCAAAGTGTTGATGAAACTCTGAGCTCGTGGATTAATCTTATAAAATTAACCTTGCATGAAATTAAAATAAAAAATGTTTATTTCTTGTAGCAATCTGAATCCTCATATTTCCATCCGTAGAAAAGAAACAAAACTGCCAATATATAGTACTCGATATTGGCCTTTAGGGTTTAAAAAACAAGTGACCCGCTATTTAAAATCATTACAAAAGTCCATATTATGAAATCTGTAATTTAGGCCCAGTAAAGTTCCGTATTGGGATTTTATTTCAAAACATAAGTTGTAGCTCTAATTTTTAGCTTTCGAACGCCTGCTCGTATGCGCCAATCTGATATACAGAGCTCAAATTATGGCCTACAGAGCGAGAAAGAGTCAAAATAAATAATAAAATTAAAATGTAAATAATAAATTATAATTCAAATTCGGTCCCAAAGTTTAGAAACAAGCAAAATATTATCTAAGCTATAAAGAGTTTTTAATACTAATTAAAAAGTAGAAACATGTGCCCAAATGCTATGATCAAATTCCCACACACTTAAACCTTTGCACTTCGAGCATAGCAATTCATGTGATTCCAAATATTCTTATGAATGCAAAGTGATGAGAGAAAAAAATATTTCTAGCTTAAGAGAATCATGAATAGTTTTTTTTTTTTTATCACAATCAAGGCAAACAAGAGGAAAATTTGGCTAAAGAATGCATTATAAGTGATAGAGTCCTCCCAGGATATAAAACTCTCTCAAAGTGTTTACACTCAAAGTGTTTACACTCAAAGTGTTTAGACTACTGTTTACACTCAAAGCACATCATAAAAGATAGCACTACCGTAGACTTGACAAGCCTCTATAATCTATATTATAAACACATGCACATAATGATCAAAAGGTCTTTATTTAGGTTGTAACGTGGCTAAGGTAAGGGTGAGATAATCCTAAGAAGACTTGGGTTGAAAATCAAAGAGGATAAATGAGTAATGATTAAGAGAGAAAAATAACATTATGAAATAACTCAACAAAACATCATTGACTTTTATTTTCACACTCTCTTTTTCCACACCACATTTTCCTCATATTTATTTTTCTTTTATTTTTCTTATTTTTTTCTTTTTTTTTATTTTTATTTCATTATTTTCTCTTTTTTTTTATTTTTATTTTTCATTATTTTTCATAACCCTCAAATTTAAACAAACAAGTTGAGCACCTCTGCACTTATTTAAGGAAAGACTCCTTTATCCCCCGAGATTGGGTCAATTCATTGTTTTTCACTTTTAGGCTTGTAACAAATGGATAATTGTAGGGTAGGCTTATTTGGCTTGTAGCTTTGTCAATAAATTAATGCCTAGACCATTTCAATATATGCATACGGACAAGAGTCAAGTCAAGTTCTGGCGTAACTAGCAATCATGAGTGAGATAACACACAAGAAAAAAAGATGGAAAAATATATTCCATTCATAATAAGGCTCACAAATGATACACAATTTAGCATTTTAATCCAATTTATTTTACCAAGAATGCAAATATACTATCCAATCATGCTAGTCCAAACAAACTCTCAACATTTACAACCACAAAATCTGATCAAAAAGCATGTAGTGCAATGTCCATTTTTATTTATTATATTTTATTTTTATTTTATTATTATTATTAATTTTTTTTTTGGAAATATGACAAATAAAATCCTAAATAATACCATCACACTTAAATTACACATTGTCCTCAATGAAAGTAACAAGTGTAAAATAAGAGTAAGGAAAATGAGCTCCTTGTTTAAACTTCAATGTAGGTGGGCTTTTCCAATGAGAATTCTTCTATGGTAGCATCTTCAAGCACTGAGCTCTCATGGAATAGCTTGAGGCGTTGTCCATTTACTTTGAACACTTTCCCGGTGTTTTCACTTTTTATTTCCACTACACCATGAGGAAAAATGTTAGTAACAACAAAAGGGCCAATCCATTTCGATTGAAGTTTCCAAGCCATAATTTTCAACCAGAAGTTGAACAATAAAACTTTTTGGCCAATGAAAAATTCCTTCCTAGAAATCATCTTATCATGAAAATACATAGTTTTCTCCTTATAGATCTGAGAGTTCTCATAAACTTCAAGTCTAAGCTATTCAAGTTGTTGCGATTGAAGTTTTCTCTCCAAACTTGCTTTCTCCATCTCAAGGTTACAAATCTTGACCGCCCAATAAGCACGGTGCTCTATTTACATTGGGAGGTGACATGCCTTACCAAACACAAGTCGATAAGGGGACTGTTGGACTTTAGTCCTTGAATCCTAATTTTGACATAACTAACAAACATACAATGTTCATACATCATATGATAAATCTAACTTCTTAATTGAGCAAGATTTCAGGAACAACAATTCAATCCTACACACTTGATACAAATTGCTTGGAACACAAGAAATCAACAAAAGTTGATCATTGACTGAGTAAATCGATTGGGACATCGATTTCATAACAAGGGTGTAAGGAAACATAACTGTTTGTGATTGTATAATCGATTAAGCAATCGACTGGCACTATTAAAAATGAAAATTGCACAAGTCAGTGGCACCCTGTTTTACGGGCTAATCGATTGGCAAATCGATTGTACACATCACAAAGTAAAACTGATTGAAACCAATCGACTGGAAAATCGATTGATCAAGTCACAGTGAGAATCCAATTTCTAGGGTAATCGATTGGCAAATCGATTGCTTAGATAATATTTGAAAAATAACTTGACCTGTGACAAACACAATCGATTGGACAATCTATTGTGTGAATTTCAATCATGTTAAGTTTGGTTGCAATCGATTGGGAAATCGATTGAACTAAACATCTGGTAAGAACTTTTCAGGCAAATACACACAAATCGAATTGGCACGTCGATTAAAACATCAAATAGCCTAAGTCACTGTCTTGAACCACAAATCGATTGGCAAATCGATGAAAGAAAACTTTTTTGAAAATCACAGTGAACTTTGAGCTTGTGACCAAATCGATTCTGAGTATTGGGAAATCGATTATGTGATTAGTAATCGATTAGGTAATCGATTGATTTACTTTATCATTGCGAACAAAACATCTAACATCGATTACACAATCGATTTCAATAAAGTCTGCACATAAATTACTGAAAAGTGTTTTTTAAAAAAATCGATGGATAAATTCGATTAGTTTATGTTAGTTTCAAGGATTAAAGAAAAACAAGCTCGCGATAATCGATTGGCAAATCGATTAGGCATGTTTATAACTTTTAATAAATCGATTGGTAAATTTCAATTTAGTAGTTGTTTTTTCAGAAACTATATAAACTGTCTTTCAATCTTTTTCTCACAATTGTTTTAAAACTTTGATAACAAAATCTCATACATTGTTGTGTTAACAATCTGATACTGCTTTTTCAGATCAAGACCAAAAAGATTGATCCATAATCATGTGAGAGAGCTGAAAAAGTATTCTTGAGAGAAAAGCAATGTTGTCAATGAACAATCCTTGAATATCCAGATTCGTTGAGAAGTCACATTGATCAAGATTGAAGACTTCTTTTGTTCTTCTTTTATTTAGTTTGTTAATAATACTTTGAAGAAACGAAAAGCGAGAAAGCCAGCTGAAACTGGTGCTACCTTCTTGGGTGAGAGAGCTCAACAAGAAGGAGTTCGTACTTTGATTCTGTTGTTAGACTGCTGAGTGTCTACAAGGATCAGAGGGTGGATCAATAGGAAAGCAGATCATTAGAGATAGATAGGTTTCGGGATAAACTGGACAATCTTTGTAATAGATTCTTTTCTTAGTTGAAAGAAAAATCTGAAAATCCGATTGGATTGTCAGGACTGGATGTAGTTGTCTCGTTGACAACTGGAACCAGGATAAATTCTTTGTGCAATCTTCTCTAACCCTTAACTCCTTTAATTTTCTATCTTGCAAGTATTTGTATGTGCGATTAATATTAGATGCATGTTAAAATATTCTGTGTTAGGTAATATTGTTTAAACTGGAAATTTGACTCGCATGCATCTTGTTAATATCTTATGTATCTACTTGTAATTGCTAATCTTGTATGCCGCCCAATTTAATTCCGCTGTGTGTATGAAATTGATTTTAATTTCTTTAAAGAATATACATTCCGATTATTTTCGAGGTCTAATAATCAACAGGCTACATTATGTATACCGTTGGGGTACCATAGGCTACATTTGTCGTTCTTTTCAAATACTATATAATTCTTTTTAACAGCTAACAAGATGCATTCTTTCGGATCTGCCTGAAATCTGCAACAAAAACACTAAAAACATAATATCTGGCCTGCTTGCCGTCTAGATATAATAAGATCCAATCCATACCTCGATATTTGGATATGTCGATTGAAATACCTTATGCATCTTTATCAAACATAGGTTTTGAGAGCCCATTGGAGTTGCACATTCTTTGCAGTTTTCCATTTCGAATCTTTTGAGTAATTCTTTATAATAATTTGCCATATTATGAAGATG
Source organism: Cicer echinospermum (assembly GCA_002896215.2). NCBI lineage: Eukaryota > Viridiplantae > Streptophyta > Magnoliopsida > Fabales > Fabaceae > Cicer > Cicer echinospermum. The sequence goes on from PGTU02003365.1 coordinate 7,796, forward strand.
CCATGCTCAAGTTGCTTGATTTGAAGTCCAGAAAATAGTTTAATTTTCCCATCATGGACATTTCAAATTTCTCCTTGCATTATAGAGAGATTCTTCACATATGTCATTGTTGGTTGATCAAATATTATATCATCAACGTAGATTTAGACCAACAAGGTGTGACCATTATCTCTTTTGACAAATATGTTTTATCGACTTTCCTTTTTCAAATCCTCGTGCACATAAAAATGGCTCTAATCTATCATACCAAGCTCTTGGAGCTTGTTTTAGACCATAAGAGCCTTTTTTAATTGTAAACATGTTGAGGGATTTTTGGATCTTCAAAACCCAGGTGGTGTTTGACATAGACTTCTTCATGAACAACTATACGCAATAGTAACATATTGCTTCTAATCTTGCTACCGGAGAAAATGTTTCGTCAAAATCTATCCCTTCCTCTTGATTGTATCCTTGAGCGACCAATCTAGCTTTGTTGCGGACAACTATGCCATTCTCATCAAGTTTATTTTTAAACACCCATTTTGTACCAACGATGTGTTTATTTCCAGGATTAGGAACAAGTTCCCATACTTGCCTTTTTTCAAATTGATTGAGTTCTTCTTGCATGGCAAGTATCCATTGATCATCTTTAAGTGCTTCACCAATTTTAGAAGGTTCGATTTGAGAAACAAATGCCATGTTTAAGAAAGCATCTTGTAGTTTTAATCTTGTTGTGACTCCTTTATTGATATCACCTATGATGTTATCAATTGGATGATATCTATGGGTTCTCCATTCTTTAGGTAGATCATCATTTTGTCTTTCAATGTTGACTTCACTTTCTTGACATGGTTGGTCAGTTTGATGGTCTTTGTTTGTATAATCTCTTTCAAAAACATCATCATCACAAGAAATAATATTTTCCTCTTTTATAGGGTTAGTTTCATCAAAAGTTATATGCATTGATTCTTCGACTAATAAAGTTTTTTTTATTGAAGATTCTAAATGCTTTACTAGATAAAGAGTAACCGATAAAAATACCTTCATCAACTTTTTCATCAAATTTTCCAAGGTTATCTTTACCGTTGTTTAACACAAAACATTTACATCCAAAAATGTGGAAGTGAGAGATATTGGGTTTTCTTCCTTTGTAGAGTTCATACGGAGTTTTCTTAAGAATTGACCGAATGATTACTCGGTTGGAAACATAGCATGCTGTGTTTACAGCATCTGCCCAAAAATATTTTGGTAGATTTGAGTCGCTTAGCATAGTTCTTGCGAGCTCTATCAAAGATCTGTTCTTTCTTTCAACAACCCCATTTTGTTTGGTGTCCTTGGTGCAGAAAAATTGTGGAAAATGCCATTTTCTTCACAAAATTCTTCAAATGAAGTATTTTGAAATTCTCTTCCATGATCACTTCTAATTGATACAATTTTGGCAGATTGTTCGTTTTGGACTAGCTTGGCATAGTTTTTAAATGCCTTAAAAGCTTCATTTTTACTTGCCAAAAATAAGGTCCAAGTGAACCTTGAGTAATCATCAACAATAACTAGTCCATATGAGTTTCCACCAAGACTTTTGGTTCTTGATGGACCAAACAAGTCCATATGTATCAATTGTAGTGGTCTAGAGGTTGAAATGACATTTTTAGGTTTGAAAGAACTTTTTGTTTGCTTACCTTTTTGACATGCGTCACACAATTTATCCTTTATAAATTTCATTTTTGGTAAGCCTACAACAAGATCATGCTTGACCAATTTGTTTAAATGATCCATGTGAATATGAGCAAATCTCTTATGCCAAGCATCATTGTTGTCGCTTACCAAAAGACATTTCATTTCTAAGGATAAATCGTCAAGATTAAGTATAAAGATGTTTTTGAAACGTTTACCGATAAATTGTATTTCATTTGTAGCTTCATTTTGGATGATACATTCATCTTTGTTGAAGGCTATCTTGTATCCTTTATCGCAAAGTTGACTAATGCTTATGAGATTGTGTTTTAGACCTTCAACATATAGTACATCTTCAATCAAGGGGGATGGGGTTGTGCCAACTTTTCCAATGCCTAAAATTTTTCCTTTGTTGTTGTCTCCATAGACCATATATCTCTTTGATTCAAGAGTCAATGCTGAAAATTTTATTATATCACCCGTCATATGTTTAGAGCATCCACTATCTAAGTACCACATATTTGAGGTACTTTTTGTGCATACCTGCAATATTAAAATCAAATTTTATTAGGTACCCAATGTGCTTTGGATCCTTGATGGTTAGTACCTTTCTCTATCCACATATAATGCCCTTTTGGAATACTAATGTTTCTAACATGACAAGTATTAGGAGTGTGACCCTTGAGACCACAATAAGAACAAGTAGGAGTAAATCTATTTTTAAAAGCATGTGTAAGAGACTTACTATGAATAATTTTCTCTTTATAATGGTGATCCTTTTTCATAATTATAATCTTTTGTAACACCCCGTTTTTTCAAAGTGAGGGTATATTTTTTTGTTAAAAAGTAATTAGAAACAAACAAAGAATTAAATCAGGAAATGCCTTTGGATAAATAATTGAGTCATTATAATTTACAAGCAGCGGAAAAGTTTCTCCAATTATAAATCCAAAACATTTACACAACATCAAATGGTACATGGAACCCATTCAAATAAGAAGTCAAACTGAAAATAATAGTATAAGTACAGTTTTCCAAACTAAAAATACTCCAATCCAAAAAGAAGGACACCTAGTCCCTATACATCATCCTAATCTGATCATCCTACCAAAAAGCTATACACCCTGAGTAATCTCCACGTGCCCTGTGAGATCCTCCTATCGTAACTGCAGTCAAGCGTTCCCATCTCCATTCCCGTCCGTAGGGTACGAACCGGTAGGACCGTCTTGACTCTCATCTGAGGGAAAAGCCCAGATTTCCACAATAATTGTAAAGGGTCACCAACCAAAAAAATGACAGTTAACACATAGCAATTAAGTTTTTAAATGCTCAAAATAACTTTTCAACTAAGCATGCACCTTAACAGGATTTTCAATATGCTAAAAGTTCATACAATACTTTGCCAATTAAAATGAAAGTAAAATGAAGTTCTCAATCTCCTAATTAACACATAACAAATCACGACATGGATAAGTTAATGAGTAATCAATCATCTAACTCAAACTGAGGATTTTCACTGAGCCAATCGATTGGGAAATCGATTGGGGTGAAGGTTTTTAATGAAAACAGAATCCTGGGCTGAATCAATCGATTTGGCAATCGATTGAGTGAGTACTGAGCCCCCCAGGTTTTAAGCCAATCGATTTCCAAATCGATTTGGTCGAATATGGATGAGTCCCTGACTTAGGCCCAATCGATTGGGCAATCGATTTCGTAAATGATTTTCGAAAATTGATTACAAAATCGATTGGCTAATCGATTTTGTCCATTTGGCCAAGTCCCTGTTTACTATCCCAATCGATTGGGAAATCGAATTTCCCTGAATCATTTTTCAAAAAAATTCATAATTAACTCAAGTCATTCCTAATCAAGTTCATAGTCTTAACCTGTAACAAGTACTTACGCGATTACCACGGCACATTGGTTTCGACTTAGTTTCTACAAACCATCACACTTTACACCAAAAATCAACACATAACACTTAGCACTTTCAACGCAATTACCACAACGACTCAAATTCAAATCACTCAATTCATAAAAACTCAATTCAACCACGACTCGCGTGCCAAGCACCCTAATGCAATGCGTATATGCCAAAATGCATGGACTCGGAATTCCAAACCAAAACCCTCCTCGAAGGGCCGTAAATCATAATTGTACCGCCTATCGCAGGCCAAAGTACCAATTACCGAAGTGCCACCTATCACGGGTCAGCACGATTTACTGAAAAGCGTAAAT
>PGTU02003367.1:0-11543 GCA_002896215.2 Cicer echinospermum
ATAATAATAATAATAATAATAATAATAACTGCCAAAATCTAAACCCTCGTTGAAATTTCCGGTAAGTAATTTTTTGCAACTAAATTTTTCGTAGTTTATATTTCAATCTACCGGATCAAATTTAGGTCAATGAAATATTCCGTAGTGTGTAACTTTCAAACTAACCGGAAATTTCAAAGTATTTGAAAAACATGCCGGTAGTTAGTTTTTGTTCACCGGACAATTTTGATTTTTTGAAATTTTCGGTAGTTTAATCCAGAAATTTCAAAATCCGCGGTAGTTTCAAAAATTTGTGGGTTGCGTCCTGCCCAAAAAGTTCAGCAGCTTGATACCGGAAATTTACAAAAAGAATTAAATTTCCATCTAAACAAACCGGAAAATTGAAAAATTTGCAAGTTAAAAATGCATACGGAAATTTCAAAAAATGAAATTCCGGGAAGGCAACCGGAAATTTCAAATTTCCGGGAAGGCAACACGGAAAATTTCAAATTTTCCGGTATTGATTTACTAAACTACCGGAAATTTCAATCTCTTGAAATTATCCGGTAAATTTTTTTTTTCAGAAAAATCACTTTTCCGGATTTTTCAAGTGTGGGGTACAACTGTTTTGATTTAAGGTTATTTTGGTATTTCACTCAAAAACATTTAAATTGGAGGTTGTACAAGTTAAATGAGGGGGTACAAAAGCTAACTTCAACGCGAGAAAGTATTGGGCCAGTCTCGGGTTCTTCACGAATGTGAGTCCAGTTCCCGGTTCTCGCACTTGTTCAGAGTGTCCGTGGAGGTTTCGAAAATGGCGTGGCTAATCTCCACGAGCTTCACAGTTCCCTTTATGCGTAAACAAGGTACACTTTCTCTCTTAACCTCATAACCCTATTCTGATTATTGACTCCCCGAACTTCATTTCAACTTTCCGTTACTATATACTTTTTGTTTTGCGTAGTTATTTATCTACATTTGAATTTACTTACCACCAGGGAGTGCATGAATTAATTCTGCTATGACTAAACTTTCAAAGAAACAACAATTACACAGGTTTTCTTTTTCACCTCCCCTTAATACTTCAGAGTCAAAGCATGTTTATTGTGACCTGCTTCCCGCTTTTTGCTCTTTAACTGTTTATTATCTTTGATTTTCTGTGGTCTTGGTGTATTTATTATACTCGTTTCTTTAACTCCAAATAATTAATGGTTGCTTACTACATAATTTAAAGCTCACTTCCACGGTTTTGGATCTTTTCCCCTAGTAATCGGAAAATGGTTCTAAATTGCAGTTTGCTGATTACTATAGTGGACTTAAAATTGCACCAAATGCGGCCATAATTGCATCCGTTGATGCTGTTGAGAGACCTCTTAAAATCTTTATATTGCGGCTACTATTAGGTTTGTGGACCACAATTTAGAATCATTATGAGAAATGTGAAATTACCGTAGTATATCATTAAATAATGTTGAAAATTTGAAATTAAAATTTGTCAGCAGCGTAGTCATTTTTTTGGGTGGTCATGTTGACTTCTTGGAAGTAAATTAGTTAATGTTATGTGGAATTGCTGCTAACATTTTAACTGGTTAAGTTGGATTAAGTTCTTGATCTTCATCTTAACATGTTTTGTTGATGTTCAGCTAAACAACATGTGTGTAGAGGGTGTTATAAATATCTAGGTTATAGAGGGAGGTCATTCCTGGGAAGAAATGAACAATAATAAGAGGATAACAAAAAAGAAAGTCATATCTTGTGAAAAAAGGCGAAGCTTACAATTCTCATCGCTTCCCAAAATCCCAACTCTTGTGAAAAATAAGTGGAGGATATGGACATCTTATTTTAAATCTGCTTTTCTACACACACACTCATACTGAAGGCTAGATTGGTATGTTGTTTTTTGAGTGCAATTTTTTTGACAAATTTGTTAATTGTAGTGTGGTGGATACTCAAGATTTCAGAATTATCCAGGGTCCATCTGGTGGAGTTAATTTTCCCTATCTAGGATCTATGTTACTCTCTCTCTTCCATTATGATTGTTTATTGATGTCAAGATTATGAGATTCTGTGGCGAATACAAGAAAATTGTTAAAGTAGAAATGAAAACTTGATGATTTTATCATATGTTGTAGTGTAGAAAGATATTCAAGTGCATGTAGTGTATTAATACATATATTTGTGCTAGTTCAACTTCTACTCTAGATTAAGACACAGGAAAATAAATGGCAGATTTTTTTTGGAATGTTTTGAGTTTTTTGAATACTTGCATCAATGGTTGTCCTTAGCCTTTCTAATCTGCAATGTAAGTATATTTGCAGCACAAAATATATATAGGATTTGTAGCTCAAATAAACACACTTATTCGTGGAAGGAAGCGAAGCTGTCAGCGTTGCTTGATTTGCATTGGCAAGATTTCTACCATGACAGTTACTCTTGCTAAAGAGGATGTAAATTATTGTACTAAAATAGTTATATCCTGGTTATTGGGTGGGCCCTGATGCTGATGATGGTGGGGATTTGTGAAGCCTATTAGTGATCAAATAACTTGATCTTGTTTGTTTTTGGATAAGAGTTGATTTTTGCTTAATTTATCATGAGTAAGCTGACCACATATTCTATTTTTAAAGGTTCCACAAACTAACCCAGTTTTGGTGGGGAAATTGAGATTATCATACATAACGGATACTGGAGAGGCATAAGTATTTTAGAACATAATTAGCTCAGTGTGCACGTGTTGATTGTGAATTATTTTAGAGATCACGTCTGTATCTGTAATTGGACCAAGATTGAACATGTGAAAACACTGTCTTGCCTTGCAGATATCCCTTGATACTGCAGTGACCGTGCATTTTTTCAACCATAGTGAATTCGAGTCAAGGGCAGATATTATCACAGAACAAAACTCTGGATTATTAGAATCCTTGACTTGGTTTTGATTGATATCTGGTGTTTGTAGTCAATATCTTTAATCTCGCGCAAATGATATCTTGGTTGAGTAAAGACTTAACCCCAAATAGTGTGTATAATTGTTCAATCAATCCATACAAGGAATAACGTTAAAGTTTGACTAGTCAAACTTATGGTACACAATGACACCAAATTGGTAACTACATAAGCGAAGATCAACGCATGTGCAGGGTTGCTTTAATCAATTATACTGAAAAGATTGATCACAGGCGAACATGTAATAGTTATTTTATGGATTGGGTTGAATCTATGACTAATCAAGCCAATTATCACTCTATTGAATTGCTGTTTGTGATTCGGACAATAATATCATACCTATCTTTTACTAAATTCGTCCAGTTTTTTATGTTTTGATTAGCTTATTATTTCAGAATTTGTGTGTATGTGGGTTTAAAGTTTAAGTCTCTCAGATCTTATCTCAGGTCGAGTTTGTATTGAAAATTCTGAATCCATCCAATTGCATCATCAGTCCTGAAAAAGAAGTTCTGCCTATGATTGGTTACAACTTACATGTGCCACTTGCCCTGTTCCCTCAAAGGAATTAGCTATGCAGTGAGTATGAATCTCGATACCGCAATTTCATGGATGGAGCCAATGGAACAGTGTTTCCAACCGTGAAATCATCCTATGTTTTGAATCAATTTGACATAATAAACTAATACTCTTGTGTTTCTCATTTGTCTTTTTCTCCCTATTAAATATTCGTCATATACAATATCAATATAATATTAATTATTTTTTATTAATATATTCTTATTTATTGTATTATTAACTCATCAAACTTCTCAACTAAAAACTTATATACTTTTTTTATAAAAACTAATACACCTCATTTTCATCATTAAAAATATATCATATTAATTACTTTTTAATGCATATGTCAATTTTAACCAACTTATAAATTTATAAACGGGACAAAGACTGTTTAGATACTTCTTTTGTTCCATATATTAATATGACAAGAGAATGATATATCCTTAATAATTTCAATCAAATTATTAATTATGATTTTCAATTCTTTTCTTACTTATTTATTTGAGTACTTTAGATAAAAGCATTTTCTTTTATCAATTTTTTTTAATAACACTAGAAATAATATAAAATAGTATGTTAAGAAAACTAAATGATGATCTTCGTGAAGAAAGATTTTTAATAACCACCAAGAATTTTTTCCTCAAGATGGAGGTTGTCTATTCAACTTGATGATCAATCAGGGAAGCTCTCACATTGTTGATGCTCTTAATGAGTAGCATAGTAATAAGATAACTCAGTGTTACACTTAAGCCCATTATTCCATCTAATGGAGTATATTTTTTAGTTGAATTCTCCTCCCATAAACTTATGTCATATACAACAATTAGCTTGATTTATAGAGTGAAAACAAATTGATGTCCGACTCTTTAATGAGCCACAATGTGATTGTTATGAGAGCACTTATCATCCTATGTGTTTGGTCTTTTCATCATCTAACATATCTCTATCTATTATGTCTCCTACTCAAAATTTATACTAAATGCATGAACTGTAGTTGATTCAATCGGAGGAATTGTGCTTGTGCTCTCTTTTGAATCATGGTTAAAATTCATGATAGAGATAGAATAAATCTTAGCAATATGATTTACTGTTTCAAAAAACAAGTAATAGGGTCAATGACACGATTGCAATTGATTAGATGCACGTGGTCTAGAAAGTGTTCCAAGTCAAACACATTTGTTGGGCGAAGTTCTAATTTTGTGAGCAATGAAAAGAAGATGCATTTTGTTTTTTTAGAGTCCAAAAAAGACTCGTGTATGTGAGAAAGGACAAAATATGTCATTAAAAGAGTCGTGTTGTTTATGTGAATAGTCGGAAATCATTAAAGCAATTTGTGATGATAGCATGGAATCAGAGTTGCATTTGTTTACTACATGTCACTTTTCATTCTCTGTTTGCAGGAGATGCATGTGTAGCGGCTTGAGGTGGTCATTTTTATGCCAAGGACATTCTATTATACATTATTTCAGGTGTTTGTCTCTCAAGAGGGTTTGGGAAGAATTCGGAGGGTGTGGTGCTTATTTTAACACTATTATATTGATATAAGTGTTTAATTATCATATATGTGATATAACGTTAAAGCACTTATTGATTTAATATGATAGAAACATGTTATTTTCCTCAAAATCCTTATAAATATTAAGTTATTAAAGTTTGAGTATAATAAATAGTAATATTTTGCATCTTTTCTTGTTTTTCTAGTAAAATGAAACTTAGTAATTAAAGAAAAGAGCAATCAAGATCATTGAAGTCAAGATTTGATGAAACCATGGCCGATGGAATTCACTGATCTGGCTAAGTGAGTTCAAGGTAATGAGTTTGTTGAATTTTGCAAAGTTAATCTCGTTAAGCGAATAGTAATCTCACTGAGCGAAATTAAAGACAGTTTAACAATTGGAATTTGTTTCACCATTAAGTATACTCACTCGCTGAATTAGATGTTCGCTGAGTGAAATGTCACTTAGCAGAAAACTATTTAAAGTTGAAGGAATCTTCCATTTAGGGGGAGTTGCAGAAAAGAGAAAAAACCAGGAAAATTGAGAGAGAAACCATGTTAGAGAAAGCTTGTAATTATCATGGAAAACCAATTTATCTTTCTTTTCATCTTGATCTGTTAAAGCTATCATGACAATGAGTAGCTAAATCTATATTGTTGGGTTAGATGTAATCAAATCATACTCTTTTGCATCTCTTTGATTTTTAATTATATATATTTTAGTTACTCGTGAATATCAATGTTTATCTTTGTTTTTTAATTCTTGTATATGACTTGATAACTCATAACTTGTTATTTGATTTGAAGTTCTATTAGAAAATACTCTTTAGATCTTGATTTATGATAAACATCTATTGAATCTAAACTCTATAAATATATTTAGTATAATGGTCTTGAAATGTCGATTGTTAATGCGATCGTCTAGTTAACAGGCTAAGAACCGTCGTTTAAGCAAGCAATTAATTTCTCATTGTTATTAAGGAATTAATAACGCATGAGTAGCACCAGTGATGATGTTAATGTTAATATGAATATGCGTAAACTGGTCAATAAGATACATGAAAAATGATTGACGAAATACATTCTCAACAATTTAATTCTCACCGTTCAATTTACATTACATTTGTTGTTGTTTTTATCTGATTGAATTAATGAACAAAACTCTGATGCCAATTCACTTAAAATCATAACTTTGTTGAAAGGCCAGATATCGCACACTACCTTTAGATACAATATCACAGGATATCTACTTTTGATACAAATATCATATATAGTCAGTATGCTGACTAGACATGGGATAAGTTTCTTGAACTTGGGCAAAGACGTTTGACCACATTGGAGTCCATTAGATGCCATTTTAGAAAGAGTTTTTGACAAGAACAAAGGGAGTTATTGTTTGGATTGTCTCAAATGGAAGGAGTAATTCAACTCTTTTTTAGAGGTATTCATTTGTCATGAATGTGATGTTACAGGAATGATACTAAAATTCGAAGCTGATATAAATAATTTGGTTTATCTGAGGTTAATTTGAATGACCTAATATCACGATGTATCTGTTCCTGTAGTGGTTGAAAGCTTGTTCTTGAACCAAACCTGAGAAGTCATATGTAGGTTGTCAGAGAATAGAGTATAAGGCATTGTGTTGGTGATAGCATAGTTTGAAAAGTGGTCCAAAAAATGAAGAGCTTGTAGATATATGTTATCTCAGTGGAGGATATGGCGAAACCCTAATTCTTCTGACACAAGTTCAAACTGAATTAGTAGAATGCAAGCATGCCTGAGATTTCATTGGTTTATCACACTTAATTATGCAAATTATACAACGAGATAGTGGTCCCCGGTTTAAGGGTTACAAATCCAAAATTATAGTACATGTATGCCACTTATTAATACAACTACTTTTCTACTTAATTTCATCAGAAACTTTTTCTGAAAAAATATAAACCCTCACTACTGAGCCATATATATTAATTAACAGCTTGTGATCAGCATGATCTTTAATTATTAGTTAAGTTAGGAAGAGGTCACTACCATTCAAACTTAATTAATTAGAAGATCAGTGTATGTTTTAAGGAACTTCATGAACAACTTAGATCTGAAGATATATAATTAATTTAATTAATGTGAATACTAATTGTAGAGAATAAATAATATGGATTTTGAAGGCAACAATATAATATAAGAAATGGCAAGAACCCTAACATTCAACATAGCTGCATTGCATTACAACTCATAATGAAGCTCCATACAATGATACAGATACTTGTTAAAAACAAAACAAAAATAACAAATACTGAATTTGAATATACATAGAAGAAAGGAGTTAATTACCTGACACAAATGTTATTCATTGAATCTTATATCTTGTGTAATAATTTGAGCTTGTCTGTATATTTATACAAGTATTTCCAATGGCTTCAGCATAGTTGTCAAACCCTTAAAGAACACAAAGCCCAACAGATATTCATCTCCATTAACGCTCTTTCGATTCTCCTTTTGACACTTGTCAGATGCTTCACCTGTCACGAAACTTAATTAAACTCTGTCACACTTTCTTGCATTAGTTCTTTACTTTCTTTGAGATCTTTGCATTTGGAGAAGATTTTGCTTCATTATTCGACCCACATTTGCTATAGGCAATGGTTTTTTCTCCATCACCACTCTTCATTCCATTTCTATTACTTACATAATAATCTATTGAAACCCTGTTTTTTCATTTTGTGACACACTGCTTTAAATAGATTGTCTCATCATTTTACATGTCTAATGTTTTGTGAAACACGATACGAATGTCACATGTTCAAATGTTTACTTTAGCTCCCTCCTCTCAAACTCAATATTTTTTATGATGATTTTTTTTATAAATATAATATGTATTAGTAATTTTTTAATTAAAAATTTTAACTTTCAGAAGTGATAAATTGGCATAAGGTTAACAAATTAAAATGAAAAAACAAATTCAATGATGGGATGTGGCTTGTGCGATTCCAAAGAATGGCAAAAGCTCTTTATAAACTGTCAAAGTTCATAATATATAAGAGAGAGTAACTTTTGTACTTTTTTGTTGTTGTTTTTTTGTCTTTGCTTTATTTTGGGTACTATACTTTTGATTTGCAGTGATGAAGTAATGGTTTTCACTTATATTTTTCGCTTTGTTTATTTTATGATACTTATGCTTAACAACACAGTCTAAAATTGGATCTATTTTTGTTATGAATCATTATTTAAACTTTGTTTCAATATCTATACTACATAAAAGAATAGCTAATCCCTTTTAGGATTTTGACCTAGCCGCCACTTCCTCCTCCTCCTAATTTATTTTTTTCCGTCGTCAAACTAAATAAAGGTGATTTAGAATCAATTTTAATTTTAACTCTAAATTCATCCCTTTATATTACATGAACTTACATAAATTATGGAGTATCATAAAATCATCTCTTATATTGATCTAAACATTTTAACATAAATTAATCTTCAAGTAACGTAAAATAGTGGGAGTATTTGTATATTCGAAGTTATTTAAATTTTTTTTTATCTATATTAAATATTTTAAATTTTATAAAAAATTATAAATTTGAATTTGAAATATAATAATGGAGGATTTAAATTTGAAACTAAAATAATATAATATCATTAAAGAAAATTTATCAACATAAAATGTGGAAGGATATATAACTAACACACCTTTACGCTAAAATTGTGTTTGTCTCAATAAGTTAAGGCAAAATTACATTTATAATCCTTTAAGTTTAATTTATTTCTCGTTTGAGCCTTTAAGTTTACTTTATCTCAAATTTAATATTTTAAGTTATATTAGGTATGTACTCTTGGTCTTTTATCTCAATTTTCACAACTATTAGCTCAATTTAAAAGCTTTTTGATTAATTTGAAACCAATATATCCCTCATACTAATAATTTATAAAACATTCATCAAATCTTATACACGGTCTATATTTCTTGATTTTTCTTTATAATTAATTTAAACACGTATAGCCTTAAAATCAAAGCAATAAAGGTCTATCCACATAGTCAATGTCTTTAATTTTTTCACATTGCAAACTACCTTGAACATTTAACTAATTGTGATGTGGTTTTAATTAGATCTTAAAACTTAAAACATTAATTCGAGAAAAATATTAAACTTAAAGATCTATATATGTAATTTAATATTATATTAAAGACTAATGATGGGGATGCAAACAAATATAACTTAATTAATCGATATAGTATAAAATAAATTTAAGAACTTAAGCGAAATTGAACTAAACTTAAATATTTTAAAAATATATTTTTTCTTAAGTTTAAATTTGGAAATAAATAATCAGTGATATTCTCTAGTTTGGATTTTCTTTTTCAAATTCAAAATATCTAACTTATATTTCTTTGATAAAAATCAATAAATCATGGTATATAACGTGCTAAGAAATTCTCCTTCCCTTTAACTAATCAATTATTTTGATATAATATTGATATATACCACACTACACATAAAGAATTCACCATCGTAGTTTGAGTTGTTCTTTCCCTGCCAGTGCAGTGGTTTTGTATCATTTAGTGCCTCTCTTGGGTTCACTTGAACCTAGTCTGAAAAAAAAAGTGTCATTATATATCATATTATCAAGCGTGTTTCATTATTGATGATGATGTTGACAAAGTATTTTAAAATGAACAAACTATAATAAAACAGTTTTTCTGATTGTTTTTCTGTTTATTTTTATGTCATTATTGCAATGTAATGTATTGGATGTTTCGAGGCTAAATTAAGGGACTAAGCAAGACATTTTTATTAATTGAATTAGGAAGTCGTTAGGAGTTAAGAAAATAATATATTAAACTAACAATTTTGGAAGAAAGACCAACCTCTTTCTTATGTGTGATGTTGTGGGCATTTATAGTCAATATCTATTGACTTTGTTTGTGCGGTTAAGTAACTTCGCCATGCATTATCACGTCGCATCAGCGTGCGACATGATGTTATCGTCCGATGATGATATGTTTTTCAAACTTGTATAAATATGATTTAAATGTAATTCTAGCCACTTTTTATTTTTTCAACTATAAACTAATTTATTGACACTACTAAACATAATCAAAGAGTAAAAATGATATTTTCGATGTTTTTTGTGGGGCTAAGATTTTTAATTTGAGAGTATAGAATAAAATAGTGGGGAGGGATTGTTCTTCGATTTTTTTCTCTCATGTGGAATCTTGGGTTTCAAATTATAAAAAATGAAAGGTGTGTAATATTAAAAATGGGAAATAATGTATTTAATTATGTATTTTCGGAGTGTTATTTATGAAAAAATACACTACCAACTCCATAAACGTTTTTTAACAGTGTATTTGACATTTTATGAATATTTAGTAACCAGACAACAATCATCTAAATATATTGCTATGTCATATAATGTCACTCCAAAATCAAAAATTTCAATAAGCACCGGAAGGTTAAAACCAAATCAAAATTTTCACTAAAAAAATTCAAAATACAAAAGCAACTGCTTTGTTTTTCGTCCGCTTGAGGTTTTAATGATTGTGCCCAAAGAAAATGGGCCGTATTATAAATCTGGCCCAAAGAAAATAGACAGTTTATGGATCAGAAAATTTAGTACCCCCTTCCAAAATATAAAAATTATAATTTTATACTTCTCTTTTTCATACATTAAAAAAGTAAAAGGAAATGCTCAAAAAAGCATACTCACCACCAAAAAAAGTTTATACTTAAAATTTTTCTCAAAAATTTGATAAATTAATAAACAATTTATCGAAAAACTGTATGTTTAAATTATCCAATAATATATTTGTGTTCCGAAAAATTCTTTAAGAACTAAAGTTCCGACAATATACAACATGTACTACAAAATTTCACAAATAAAATTTCCATTAGAGTTATAATTGTTTCGAAAAATTAAGTTTTAAAATTTCCCATATGTAAATTTTTTTTATTCTGCAAACTGTTTTAACTTTTTTTTAAGGAGAGATAGAAAAACACTATAATATATAAGATTTGGCGAAATTATTCAACACTAATTAATTTATTTTGAGCAAAATGTAAATGAATATATATTAAAAAAAGATATGCAAGAACTTATTCTAGATTTGTGGATATGCTAAATTGTTTATTATTATGAAGAGAAAAAGTATGAGAACTTTTGCATAAGTTTGAGCAAATGTGTGTGGATAATATTAGTTTTTTTAACTACGTCAGAAACACATGGTTGATTTCCTCATAAGTAAATATTTGTTGAACTATGGACCAATCGACTGTTGACATCGAGAAAATATTACAGTAATAGGATATGTCATTAAAACTTTTAATTTTTGTTTAGTTTATACATGTTTAGGATTAAACATGGCATGTTTGATAGATTTTTTATTAAAATAATCCAAAGCATTCATCTTGCCTATATAGCTATGCAACATCCACAAATGTTTGTTTAGGAGTTCATCGAAACTTAATGTGGCATGAAGATATAGATTTACTCATATACGTTACATTATGTCACAAAATGTTTCATAAATTTATGTATGTAAATAATTAAAAAAATACAAATAATTAAATAAGTA
>PGTU02003372.1:0-14790 GCA_002896215.2 Cicer echinospermum
CAATTAATTATAGGTAACCGTTTTTAACGGATGTCGTAGGGTGCTAATATCTTCCCTACGCATAATCGACTCCCGAACTCAAATTTGGTTTCAAAGACCATTTTTTCTATTTTAAGGGTTTCCAATATTTTCCCTATTTTAAAATAAATTTTGGTGGCGACTCCATTGAATTCGAGAAACACTCGAAATTTTAGGCCGCGACAGATGACGACTCCACTGAGGATATTTAGAGAGTCAAGCCTAACAAATTAATTGTGCATAATTTTTAACTTTTTCTATATTTGTCTGTTTTTTCATTTTTTATTTTATTTTATGTGTTTATTATTTCTTAATAAGTGTTAGTTGACATTATTATTTATTTATTCATTTTTAAACTTATAGATCATTTTCTATTTATTATTTATTTATTTATTTAGTTATTTATTTTTATTATATGTTTTAGTATCGTTATTGAGTTATTAAATCATACTTATTCTACACCCTACACTTTTTTTAAGACACACACTTATGAGTGGAACCATACACCCGAGTTTGAACAAAACTTAAGTTTAGTTTCGAGGTGGTGTAGTGGTAGCCTTCTGGATGTACATCCTGTTTGGTTAGCATGAAAATCTCACCTAGAGTTTGATCTTGTTGAGGGTATTGTCACTCCAAATAGTTTACCTATTGTTGTTGACAATATTCCAAAATGAGATTATTGGCTCTAGGGACCGTGTTTAGAACTATAAAGCCACCTTTGTGAGAGTTTCACTACATAAGCTAATAGACCCTTTCATTATAAGAATATCCATATAAGCAAAAAACACCTCATACATTCATTCAAAATGTAATATATTCACAACAGTCATTCTACATAATTGCATTAATATCTCATGACATTGTTTCTTTTGGAAAATGAACTGGCATTTTGCATCAATTTTCAGGATTGTTGGGGAATCATAAGAACCTTAGTCACGTGTTAAATTAAAGTGGACAATGGGATTGGAAAAGAGAAAAACTTTACTTTTAAAGTTCAAACAACCTGATTTGAAAAGTTTAAGAGACATTAGCAATCAAATGAAAACTATACAACGTGAGAGTTTCTTTCGCAAATATGGGAAGATCCTAAATCTCTTGGCAGTAAATGTACAAATAGGGGCACTCACGGCGTTGGCTCAGTACTACGACCCTCTCTTAAGATGTTTCACCTTTCAAGACTTTCAGTTGGCCCCGACATTAGAGGAATTTGAGCGAATATTGGGTTATTCCCTAGAGAAAGGAAATCCTTATCGATATACTGGGCAACCTCCGAGTTTGGATGCAATTTCTGAAGTGTTGAAAATCGACATAAGAGAGTTGGCAAGTACAAAAGAAGAAAAAGGAGCCATTCATGGTTTTTCAAGAAAATATCTAGAGCAAAAGTGCCACGATTTAGCCGTTAAAAAAGAATGGAGTGCTTTTATAGATGTTTTGGTTTTAATTATCTATGGTATTGTTTTATTCCCAAACCTTGATAATTTTGTTGATTTTGCTGCTATCAATGTCTTCCTAGCTTTTAACAAACATAAACAAAACCCAGTTCCCGCGATTCTTGCTGATGTATACTATTCTCTGCATATGCGACATGAGAAGAAAGGGGGAACAATTTTGTGTTGTGCTCCAGTGTTGTATATATGGTTCATGTCTCATATGTTCAAGAAAGGGTATCATATTGGAATTAAAGATAATCGTGAATGGGCTCAAAGTATAGCTAGCCTTACTGGAGACACAATTTCATGGTATCACAGGGAACAAGGGGTAGAGGAAGTAATATGTCAATGCAGAGATTTCCAAAATGTGCCTCTCATGGGAACCAAAGGATGTATTAATTACAATCCGACGGTAGCTTTGAGACAGCTTGGCTACCCTATGTTGGAAAAACCAGATGATAAGTCATTGGAAGCTTTTATTTTGCACAATACGGGTATAGTAGACCCACCTATGTTGCGAAGGATAAGTCGAGCTTGGAAAAAGATCATCAGAAAAGGAAAAACACTTGGATGCAGAAGTTGCAGCACAAAAGAACCCTATCAACAATGGGTAAAAAATAGAGTCCAAGAAATCAAGCTGCCTTTCCACAGTACACCCTCAAATGATCAGGAAATGCCTGAACCTATTCTTGTTGCAAATGAAGAGATAGAAGAGCTCAAAGCATCTTTGCTAAAATCTAAAGATGAGAAAAAAGAGCTGCAGGCAAAGTTAGAAAAAGTCACCCAAGAGAATGAGAACTTACGATCAGAAAACACATGTAAAAGTCAGTTTATCGAAAGAAGTAACAATAGGTTGAAAATTGAAAAAGGAAATAAACTTGACATACAAGATTGTTTGAGAGGTGTAAATGAAGAGTTAGATGTGCGAAAACAAGAAAGGAATGCAGCTATTGAAGAAGCCTATATGTGGAAGCAGTTGTGGACAAAATCAACAAGCTCTGAGAAGAACATAAAAAGGGAGTTTGAAGATTTAAAGAAACAACTAAAAGAAATGGAAGATAAATATGAGAGTCAAGTAAGGAATGAGAGGCAACGGAAGGAAGAAATCGAAGAATTACTCTCAAAACACCAAGATGCACTAAAAGCAGAGATGGAAGCTTCTAGTGAGTTGAAGAATTACATTGATTATCAAGAAAAGATATATAATGACTTGAAGGATGAAACCATATACTGGGAGGAGCGTTTCATGGTGTTGCTTGGGCAATTGAAGAACCAAGAGATCTATAAAGAGCTGGAAGATAAAGGAAGACACTAGAAAAACTGCTTTTCAAAATTGGCAATGCTAGCTAACCAAGCAGTCTTAAAAATTCCAAAGCATCTAAGAGAGATTGATGCGGTAATGCATCCGTTGAATACCCCAGTCAAAGTCTACAAGTTCGTTGAATATTGTAAAATTTTGATAGAAGAATTGGAGGAGAAGATTGGTTGTCCTATTAGAAGAGAAGATTGAAATCCCATAGTCAATGTAGTTTTTAATTTGAATATAATGTACTCTTTTTCTTATCAATGAAGGATTTTCTATTTTGATTTCCAGTCCTCATATTTTCTTCACTAATAATTTGTTCTTGCTATTACCTAAGGCGTAGGATTCCCCACTATCCAACTATCATAATTAACTAATTTATTTCATTTCCATCACATTCATATTTTCATACTCATAGAAATTTTATTTATTTATTATTTTTTAATATCAGACAAAAATCAATAAAGCTAATTCCCCGACACCCTTATCGAACGCGCGCGAATTCCAAGATCATGGATGAACTCGAGCAAAACCAAGAAGTGATAAGAGCGGTTTTAGTTAAACCAAATACGGATGTGTTGAGTGTGTTTAAAAATTTATTTTGTGATAAAAATGTTTGACAAAATAGAAAAAAATAAAAGAGTTTGATTTGAGTAAGTATTTTATAATTATTGGACGATCAAGTTTGTAATTTGTGTCCCAAAACTCAAGGAATAAAGAGATGTCACAATCTAATTAATCCTCTAAAAAAAAATATATTTTATTACCTTGTTTTAAAATTGAGTTTCCAAACCACCAAGTTAGTATAACTTGTGTTTTAACAACTCAAAAGCTAAAAAGAGTTACATCTACATAATAAATTGATTTAAATTAAGTTAATTACGTAAATAAATTAATGAATAAATATAGAATAAAATAAGGAAAAATAAAATAAATAAATAAATAAATAAAATTAAAGAGAGTTTTAGAGCTAATCCAAGTTGTACCACTTGTGTCATAACAACTCAAAGATTAAAAAAAGAGTTACATCTAATAAATATAGTCGATTTTAGATTTAAGTTCATTAAAATAATGAGTGAAGACTAAGTTATAAGTTAGAATAAAAATAAAATAAAATAAAATAAAATAAATAAATAATAAATAAGAGAGTTTTAGAGCTATCAGGTTGTAGCTCTTGTGTCATAACAACTCAACGATTAAAAAAAGAGTTTACATCTAATAAATAAGTCGATTTTAGATTAGTTTCATTAAAATAAAATGAGTGGAATGACTAAATAAGTAGATAAAATTAAATAAAATAAATAAATAAATAAATAAATAAAGAGCAGTTTTAGAGCTATCAAGTTGTACTACTTGTGTCATAACAACTCAAAGATTAAAAAAAAGAGTTACATCTAATAAATAAGTCGATTTTTTTAGATTAGTTCATTACAATAAATGAGTGAATGACTAAATAAGTAGAATAAAAAAATAAAATAAAATAAATAAATAAATAGAGTTTTTAGAACTATCAAATTGTACTACTTATGTTCTAATAAACTCAAAAAGTTAAAAAGATGTCATATCTGATAACATAAGTCTACTTAGATTAGTTCATAAATAAATAAATGAATGACAAATAAAATAGAATAATAAATTAAATAACAATAAGAGAGTTTTAGAACTATCAAATTGTAATCTACTTGTGTTCTAATAACTCAAAATTAAAAAAGAAAAAAAAAATCACAACTAATTAATTCTTTCAACATCAAATATTTATTGGATTTTTTAATGATAAAATTAGTATTTAGTTATGAAGGAAAACTAAACCATTTTTTTGTTAAAAAATAAAATAGTTTAAATGGGCTGAGTTTTGGAACAAATTCTTTTTTTTTTTTTTTGTTTAGAACCCCAAGCCCAACTACTTAAAAAGGTCCAAAACAAACAAAATGACACCGCTAGGTTAAGAAGGAGGGGCAAGCCGCACGGGTTTTCAAAGCAAACCAAACATCTTTCTCTTCCCTTGTTCCAATTCTCTATTTTGAAAGAAGGAGAATATGAATGTATGCACAAACTAAAAAAAAGAAAAAAAGAAGAGGGACAAGAAAGCTGTAACGACAAGCCAAACGCCGACAATGACCTTGGTGCAACGGCGGCCACCGCGCCAACGGGGAATGGCGGCCACAACGTCGATGGTTTTGAACAACAGCAACATGTCACAAGGTTCATCTTTGATTTATAATATTTTCTATGTTTTTCCATATGTTTCATTTGCAAAATGAAAAAAAAATCTAAACACCTTTTGAATAAAAAAAATTATTGTACAGTGAAGATTGAAGAAACATAATTTAATTATCTAAAAAATACCTTTGCGTTTGTTGTGTGTTTGTTTTTCTGTATGTTACTGTCCTCTCTAATTTTATTTTCTTTCTCCCTTCTTTGTTTGTATACTTTATATCTTTAGAGTTATCTCGGACCCCCTTTTATAAACAAAATGGGGATTGTATTTATGAGTTTTTTTTTATTTGTTTAGGTTGCTTTCTTTGCCTGCCTTGGTTCCTTCTCTAATCAATTTTCTTGTTTGATGTTTTTGATTCTTTGCTCATCATCTGCATTTTCTTTCTGCACCTTTGATCCTTCATTATTTGTTCTGATCTGTTCATTGTTGAGCTGTTTCAATTGCTGAGCTTTTATTTGTCCTTTAGTTTCCTTTTTTTTAAAACTCAAAAATTTGGTCTTTTTGTTAACTATAATGTGTAACATGGCTTATTATAAAAGTTATCTTTTTATTTCTCTATTTAGTTAAAACAGGAAACAGATCGTATCAATAAGCTGACTTGTGCCATCAATGGCAGTCAGCATCAACATAGCAGGGTTTGGCCAGTGAACAAAGTCAACATAGCAGGCTTGAACTGAATTTAATTTTTTATTGTAATATATTTTTGGCTTTATTCTTAGTTTTGTAATTGATTTGGTTTTAACATTCTAATTAGATTTTAAATTGTAAATTTATGATACATAATTGAAATCTATTTAATGTAAATATATTATTTCCTTTTTTAAATTACATAATTTCTTTTTTATTTATTTTTATGACAAAATGGACAAAATTGGGGTACTACAGCTGCCCCTAATTAATTAATATTTTAACTTTGAAAAATATGAAAATATTGAATAACAAAATGTGTAATTCGTTTTTATGTTATCAAGGTAAAAGATAAGTAAATATAAAGGACGCGAAATTTTGTCCAATAACAAACACAATTATTAAAGTGCAATTTGAAATGTTAAAGTGAGAATGATGAATTTTTAGACTTGCAGAATAATCGTCTCGGATTAACTACCGATACGTAGATCGACATAAATAAAAGAATGATCGTCTTCGGATTTTTGGTTACCGATGCGTAGAATCGACAGGATGCAGGGTGATCGTCTTCGGATTGGTTGCCTGATGCATAGATCTGTAGAAAATGACAGTGATCGTCTTCGGATGGTTACCGATGTGTGGATCTAATAGAAATTTAAAAATGATCGTCTTCGGATTGGTTACCGATGCGTAACTATAGAAAATGAAAGTGATCCGTCTCAGATTGTTTATCGATCCGTAGATCTGTGAAATGACAGTGGATCGTCTTCGGATTGGTTACCGATGTTGTGGATCTATAGAAATTAAAATGATCGTCTTCGGATTGGTAACCGATGCGTAGATCTATAGAAAATGGAAAGTGACGTCTCCAGAATTGTTTATCGATCCGTAGATCTATAAGAAATGAAAGTGATCGTCTTCGAATTGGTTACCGATGTGTGAGATCTATAGAAATTAAAAATGATTGTCTCGGAGTTGGGTTATCGATGCGTAGACATAGAATAAAAGTGATCGTCTTTCGGATTGTTTACCGAGCGGTAGATTATATAAATGAAAGTGAATCGTCTTCGGATTGGTTACGGGATGCGTAATCTATAAGAATGAGTGATCGTCTTCGGATTGTTTACCGGGATGCGTAGATCTATAGAAATGAAAAATGATCGTCTTCGGATTGGTTACCGATGCGTAGATCTATAAAAATGAAGTGATCATCTCGGATGTTTACCTGATGCGTAGAGTCTATATAACTGAAAGTGGTCGTCTCGGATTGGTTACCGAGCGTAGATCCGTAATTGGTCCAATCTTGAAGGTGGATAAAGAGTGGGGAATAAGTATAGATATTTGCAATTCGGATGAATAATGGTATGAATGATTCGGTGTTATGTCATCGAGTATAGGTAAAGTGTCAATGAAGATGCATGGGGATATGTGAGTATGAGGAAATTATGTATGGTTTTATGTGCATGTAATGATAATTTTTGTCTTTTATTTGATTCCCATCCTTAATGGTTTTTCTTCGCCCAAGATTCAATGGATGAATAAAGACAAATATTGTTTCACATGATGACTCTTCGTATGCTATCGAATGACTGCTTTTTTCGAAGTGAAGCAGAAATCCATTATTTTAAAAGGACTACCGCTCCTTATTATTCTTCAACACACCATATACACTTGAGAATCAAACGAGCTCCCCGTGTATATTTTCAAGTGGTTCAAAATTTTTTAAAGTATTTTTTATATTTTCACAATATTTCAAATTCCAAATATTTATTATTATAAAAAAACCCCCAAAATTTTTTGAAACAATAGACCTCAATAAGAAACTGGATTGGTATAGTAAGAGTGTAACGACAACATCGAATGACAATATTGGAAATGTACATTCGTACATTGAAACAAAACCAAACGAGGCAAGGTATCAATGTGGGGACGGGTATGTTTTAATTTAGGTGGAGACATAACAAAACGTTAGTCATTCTTGTAATTAAGAATCCTAATAATCAAGCTTCCAAGAATAATAACTGCCATCCAGTTTGAAGGCTTTATTATCCCTAACTTTTGCATGGACCTACTCTCCAATTTTCCAATCCATCGAGATGCTCTGATTTTTGCTTAGGTCGCCTTTTTCAGGTTTTCAACCTAGCGAGCCAATTTTTTTTTAAACATAATATTTTTTAGACTGCAATCTGAATTTACTGGAAGTGGAAAGGTCATCTCCATCCATTTTCTGCGAGTATTAGAGCTCCTCCCAGTAAAAAGCTTTTTTCAACACATATGGTCCTTCGTAATTCCGGGTCATTTTCCACGACAAATCTTTTTTTATTGGCAAATTTTTTCTTAACACCAGTCCCCTTCTTGAAACTCCTCAAGGACGGACTTTTTTCTCGTATGCCTTTTTTAAGATCTTTTTTGATCTAGCTGGCCCATGACATAGAGCTATCATTCTTTTTTCTTCTATGAGATTTTAAATTGGTCAAATCGTGATTGACCCACTCCCGCCTCTTCCAGTTTTGTTTCATCAAAGACCTGATTGAGGGAATTTCAATCTTCATGGGAAGTACCGTTCATTCCAACACAATGAGAAAGGAGTTGCCCTGTTGGTACGAACAAATGTTCTATAGGCCATGTAAGCAAAGGAAGAATTTCAGCCAATCTTATATGTCTCACCAAATCTTTTGTATAATCTTCTTGATATTCTTATTGCTGCTTCTACAGCCCCATTCATTTTTGGACGATATGGCGAAGAATTATGATGCTGAATTTTGAAACTATCAAACACAACTCTTTCATCATTTTATATTCAAGATTGGTCCGCATTATCAGTGATTATCTTATTTGGTAAGCCAATCGGACAAATCAATTATCTCTTTTGATGAATTAACAAACACACTTCTCAGTCACATTGGCAATAAAGAAGCGGTTTCATCCCATTTTGTGAAGAATCAATGCTACCAAGATAAACCGGTGACCATTGGAAGCTTTTTGGCTCGAATGAGTCCATAACAACCATCCTCTTCATTGGAAAAACGATCATGGTGAAGTTAAAACATTCAAAGAGGTGGGTGGTACAAATGTATTTTTTATCAGCAATATATTGACATTTATGACAATTTTTACGTGACTAAAGCAATCAGATTCCATAGTCGCAAGCCAATAATAGCCAGCCCCTCAAGATTTTCTTGCATTGCGTGTCCATTTGCATGAGTTCCCAAGAACCTTCATGACCTCTTGAATATTTTCTCTGCTTCTGCTGAATCCACACATCTGAGAGAACCATATCATGATTCTCTTTGTAAAGCAATCAACCATTTAAGAAGAAGTTCATTGAGAGTCTCCTCAAAACCCTCTTGTCGTTTTCTGAAATACCTGATGGATATTCTCGATTCTTAACAATAGGATTTGATATCAAAAACCATGTTTGCTATCAGCTCTATTCTTCTATGATAGCAATATGCAGGTTTATGCTCTTGTTGAATTTTTATGACCGGCCCGTCTTGATTAGTGGTTATTTTTGAACCATTGACGACAAAGTGGCCAAGACATCAGCTAACTGGGTTTTTTATCTTCTCGAGGGATTAATGGTGAAAAGTAATCTTCTCAAGTGTTTCTGTCAAATTCTTTGATATGGGTGTGATAACGGATCAATTTAGAAATCTCGCGTTTCCCTACTCTCCTTTCGTCTGATGAATGCCAACAATGAGTCTCCTATACCTCAGAAATTTTCAATTTATTCGATAGCTGCTTTTAAATGCCATAAACACAGCTTCATATTATGCAATATTGTTTTGTAGCAATGACAAAACACAACCTAGCCGTAATGGAGTGAACTGGTTCTCTGGAGAAATCAAAATGGCTTCAATTCATGCCCTAACGCATTAGAGGCACCATCAAACACCAACCTTCATTTTCTTTATCAGATGATCAATCTCTTCAACTAAGTCATTATGTCCTTCATCGGGGAATTCACACCGCATTGATTGATATCTTCTACCGGGTTGTTGGCTAAGTACTCCTGCTAGTGCGCTTCCTTTGATAGATTTTTGTGTAACATATACCAAATGTATTTGATAACAACATCTACCAATACGGGCGATCCTTCCCAGTTAAGAGCAGGTTTTCTCAAAGAGTATTAATTGGGTGCATTTTTAAGACACCAATCAAGTTGATGACATAACTGTTTGCCTCAACCGACGAGACAGCCCATGCCAATGCGCAACATGTTCGTTCAATGGCAGTGAATATCTTGTTTCACAACTGGTGAACTTTTTGCTCAAATAATAAAAATATGCATATTCTTCCTACCAGATTCACTCATGGCTGCCACCAATACGCATCCCATTTGAATCATCAAGTAATTGTTAAGTACATAAATAAGTGGTTTCCAGGAACATGAGGCACTAGGATGACAAGGTTTTGATAAGTACTGCTTAATCTTTTCGAAGCTTTTTGACAATTTTCATTCCATTCACTATTTGGTCTTTACGCAAAAATTTGAAAATCGGTTCGCATGTAGCGGTGACGATGCGATATACACCTCGCAATGTAATTCAGTCTACCCAAAAAGCCACGAACTTCTTTTCTATGCGTGGAGACGGCATTTCTTGTATTGCTCTTTATTTTATCTGGGTCCCACCTCTATCCCTTTTTGACTAACGATAAACCAAGTAACTTTGCCTGATCTTACACAAATGTGCAATTTAGCAAGGGTTTAAACGGAGTCTGAACTTCTTAGTCGCTCAAATAACTTTTGAAGGTTAACAACATGGTATTCTTCAGTTCGAGATTTGCGATCATATCATCCCGTAAA
Source organism: Cicer echinospermum (assembly GCA_002896215.2). Taxonomy (NCBI): domain Eukaryota; kingdom Viridiplantae; phylum Streptophyta; class Magnoliopsida; order Fabales; family Fabaceae; genus Cicer; species Cicer echinospermum. The sequence continues at coordinate 10,404 of PGTU02003372.1, forward strand.
CCTCCTATTTCTTTAATGCATCATATCAGAACAAGGTTATCATTGCTCTTGTGATAGGTTTGCCTCCATTCTTCAATCCAAATGGCATCACTTATAGGCAGAAAGTTCCCATTGTGTGATGAATGTAGTTTTCTCCATAATCCTTCGGGAAGGCCATCTTGATTTGGATTGTAACCTTGAGAACCATCCATGAAGGAGAAAATAAGGTATTGAGCAGTGCTATTCGCACTAGGACATCAATATGAGGTAGAAGAAAATCATCCTTTAGGACTAGCTTATTTAAATCCAGATAATCAAACGCACAATCTCGAACCTTTACATCTTTCCTTTGGAACTGGTACAATATTAGCCACCCATTGAGGATATTTTGCTCCTGCTAAGAACCAGCATCAATTCTTCTTGGACCCTCTTCCTAATTTTAAGTGAGCATATCAGGTCTCATCCTTCTCAACTTTGTTTTAATTGGAGTGTATTCAGGCTTGAGCAGTAAGCTTGGTGTTCAACTATGTTTAGTATCAACCCGGGCATAATCATGAATAATGACCATGCCAAAAACATCCACATAATCAATTACAAGTTTAACCAACTTTTTCTCGCTCCACTTTCTTTCATAACATACCAATTTAAACTTCTTTTTTATCCACGCTCATACCCTGTAATTGATCACCCCTCAACAGGTTCTTGATAGGTTGGAATTACTTAGCTTCCCTGTTCATAATTAAGCTTCTAATTAATGGGGAAGCTCACAATCGTCTTCAAACAATCCTCATACAGCATGATTAATCAGACGTTCAAAGTACAAGAAATGGTTCTAGCGCTGCTATTTTCAAACATATTCATTTTCGACTCTGCTTGTTTAAATTAAGAAGAAAAGGAAAAAAAAAAAAAATATGAATAAGGGATTGCCAAATAGAAAGAGAAAAAGAGAAAAAACAAAAACAGTTGGAGAATTCAAAAAATACTTTATTGGATAAAAGATACGGAATTGAAATACATATGCCTAACTAGTTATCCTTATAGCCTTAAGGGCAGAGCAAAAGGAGTTAAAATACATAATTACTTTGAACACGAATTAACAAACACGGGAAACTCGATGATACTTCCAATTGTTGAATTTGTGTTGGAGGACAGGGTACACTAGCTTGAGGGTATCCTCATCAGCATGACTCTTTCCCGCAACACCACGATTAGCATATATCATTCAAGCGCTTTGAAAAGTTTGATGAATGTCACAATAGGAATCTTTTGTGGAATTTGGTACTCGATTTTCCCAGCGAGCTAGCTTGCTTTCTTGTTTTTCTTTTAACAAATTCTCTGATCAAGCTTGGTAGGTAACATATATCCCAACCCGTACTATCCTTCTTTTTGGTTTTCTATCATTTCCCGAATTTAACAAAAGGCTCCTGCTTCCACATGGATTTTGTAAAACTTCAATGATGTGGTAGATAGTTTTTGATTCTTTTAAAAACAAGTCCTTCACCATGAAGATAGCATTGGCTGATTTCTAATGCTTGGAAAGAAGTCCTCATGCTTCTCTACTTTCCAATGGTATCCCGTAGAAGAATAGATGACTCACTATCCATATCTTCTTCCTACAAGATATATCACCAGTTATTGTTTCACTATAAAACTTTAGCTTTTGTATGGAGAATAGATGTTACTGCTTCCAAGCATGCGTGAATCCACGGTCCTCCTGAAAAGACAGATGTACGCGCGGTTTAATAATCCATCACTGGAAAGTTATCTCAAGATATGGGGGGTCCGATTTGAATCGGCATGTCAATCTCAGCCAACAACCTGTCTTCTAGATCCATTCAACAATACGCTTTCAACACCAAAGCCACTAGGCTTCAAAACAAGGCTCCCTCAACAAATAGTTTTGATAGTGTTTGAAATTTAGGCCATGACATTTAACTGATGAACCAATTGTCTACCTAGCACTCGTGCAAGAATATGATTGTGACACTACAGGTGTGTAGTGCTTTATTATGCTATGTCCCTTCAGCTGGTAAATTCATTACGCTAAAACTTAGACAACTGCTAGCAATAATGTTACCGAAAAATCCATCAAAAATGAGTCGACGGTGGAATATATTGAGTAACATGGGCTTCATTAAAACTTTCCATCCAGTGCCTCTATGTGATTCAAGAATTCAGTAACAGGAGTTAAACTGATATCTTGGAAGGGGTTTGATTTATGATCACCACCTTATTCACTTTGCTTGACAAACTTCAAACCATTCATTAGCTTCTTCTTGAGACACACTACCGTCTTTTTTACTGATCTCTTGTCCTTTTAATGGCATGATACATATCTTCTTTTCCTTTTTCTCCATGAACCCCTTTTCCTAAGTTGTTCCAGGAGTGTATACTCGACCACTCCGAGTCATTCCATCAAGTCCTGAGATGTTAGTGACATCTTCCTTTTAGGTTCAAAACCATCACTTGGTAGATGATTGGCCAAATGGGATGTGATTTCGTATTTCAACGGTACCCAGCCTTGGTATTTTCCGTAAGGAAAGGGTTGGTGCTTGGCAATTATTGCATTTGGCCTTGATAAGGAGTTGGCTATAATATTCCCTTTTGTAAAGAATATTTCCAAGGTATTTTGGGAAAGATATATTATTTCCACACACGACTCCATGGTGAACACATAGACGCATACTGTTGCATCATTGGTCTATCACATTTCAATAACATTGATGGGGAAGGGCATCCATATGGCCGGCAAGGGATTACTCCCTATTTTGGGACTATCCTCTTTGAAGGTAGCCACTTTGCATTAATCAATCCTGCACTTTAGATTTTAAGGCTTGGCAAATCTTCGATGGAATGCCCCACGGCTCCTGCAATGGTATTCACATTTAGCGTTTTGGATTTTACGCATTTTGGGAAAATGGTGGTTCAAGAGGTTTCATTGGTCTTGGGACTAAATTGATTTTGGAAGTAAGTAGGCAGACAATTGTGTACGTGACGGGAATTGAGTCAAAACGGATTAATCCTTTTTTGATCGAGCAGTGGTCTGTAGTTTGATTTGAGATTGGACTTGGTTCCATTGACCTTGTTGAAAATGCAGTAGGTGGTAGTTGTTAAACAGGTGGCCTTGATGGGTGATATTGAGGGTTTATGAGGCTTTTGTGTTGGTTGCGGCCACATATGGATAAGGAAGTTAGAAGTTTGTGGTATCGGGGGCTGGAAATTTGGGGGTCGATGAGAAATTAGATGGGTGGAAAATAGGAGACTTTTGGGGTTTACCATTACAGCGTTAGCGTGCCCCTTCCTTTCTTTTTTTGTGAAGGTCGTATGGGGTCTTTTTTATGCCAGTTGTTGCAGCAACGATCTTCCACTCCTTATCCCACTCTCTATCCTTCTCCTATTCATGACCAGATCAAGAAAAATTTGATGATATACCTCCCATCATTTACATAAAAAGGCGACTGGAGATACCATAAACATACAACCATTTCTATTTCAGAATAAGGGAGGTTCACTTGTGAATGCCCATTTCCCTCCACCATTGTGCATATCTTTGAGAGATCATTAATCCTTTATTTCGATTGAATTTTGCAATTGGCAATCCTATCAGGGACCATGTCAACGTTGTACCTGTATTGCTTCAAAAAGGCATCAGCTAGTCTTCATGGAACTGAATTTCGTTCGAAGATTGCATATACCAATTTAACGACGCCCCACTCCAAACTGTCTTGGAAAAAGGTGAATTGAGAAGTTTATCGTTATGTGAGCATGAAAGGCCATTTTCTGCAATATCAAGTTACGATGATTTTTTAGGCAAGTGTTGCCCTGTATTTTTTCAAGAGTCAGGAACGCTTGATTTGGGAGGGATAGTCACATAGGAAAACAGACACATAGAAAAGCTTCAAGGCCACAACATTAATGCCCCTCAATGCTTTATTCGCATCTTTCCAAACATGGAATTTTTTCCTTTGATTGTGTAATCATCCCCCAATGTGAGGTTGATGCCATTTCCCGTTAGCAATCAAAAATGGGCACATTGGAGGTACACTATATGGAATATTTTGTGGGTATAGTGTTTTGGGGTGGCAACATAACCCAGATGAGGAGGGAATTTTGTGATGGTTAAGTTTTGGGGATTGACAAGCTGAGTGGTTTTTGGTTATTTCTATGGGGTTGATGACTACAGGCGAAGTATAACCAGGCGGGGACATAATATAGGGAAATTGCATAGTTGGCAGTGGCGGAATTGTTGTTAGTCCGGGTAAAACCGGTGGATGAGAAAGGAAGTAGTTGGTGTTCCTTTCATTTACAAATTGAGGATCCCCATCTGTATTCTCCTTCCTTGCCAAAGCTTGTAAATAGCTTCCAAGATTCGATCGACCTTTTCCTTCAGTTGGTTGACATGCCGCTC